>JAYJMB010046862.1:0-30486 GCA_036873735.1 Pouteria campechiana
TTGGTTGTTTGATTACTTTGATTGGATGTGGTATGCAATAGCATAAGCCTCAGATGTGTATTTGGATAATGGATATCAACTTAATTATTTTGTTGATGTATGTCCCCATCACCTATTAGACCCAATCCTTCAAAACAACCAACTACACCTACCACTTCATCAATCCCCACCATACAACCCATCCCACAACACCTAGAAGATATACTGATATTGATTGAACACTATACGTCTATTCTAGCTATTCAAATAAATAGAATGGATCATAATCTTAGCATTTCCATATCATCCATGATCCTAAGAGCTGATAAGATTGACCAAAGACTTCACTCTTTACAATCACTAGCAGAGTCACTCAGAGCTCAAGCCTATTATCCCCATTTCTCTCCACCTGCAACCCATTACTCCTCACCTCCACGTCACTTCACTCCAACTAAAACCAACTCCCCCATCATAGTAATGTCTTCACCCACACACTCCCCTCATCCATCCTCTCCTGCAAATCTAGAGGTTTCTCAACCTGAGTGTGAGCCTACTGAAATTGCATCTTCATCTTTTCCAACACAATCTCCATCACTTCCAACTTCTGAAGTAAATCCATGTCAAGTAATTGTTAGATATGGCAAATACTTCATAGTCTCAATTCATAGAATCCATTTCCTTCCCCTAGGGCTAGCAATATGACTGGACTAGACCTAGCTTGATCTCATTTGATCAGAAAAAGTAATCCCTGAATGGATTGTGGACCTTCCACCAGAATAGAACACACCCTCAATTCTTCCAGAGTGGAGATGACCTCCCACTCCTCCAAAAAGTCCACCACAAAGTCCTTCATTCTCTCCTCCAATAATTATTGATAATCTTGATATTCTTCTCTATGTATTCAATCCAATCAGGATGACTTTTTTTAATGTTGAAAATAAATCCAAAATCAATTTTGAAGTTGCTGGAATGTTTCTCTCTCAGTCCATTATTCTATCTCCTCAAGAATTCCCATTCTCAGAACATGAGGATCCTAACATTCTACATAGGATTCAATTTCTCCCAAACCTCTATTGACTCCCAAGGGCCGCAAAATCCATATTCCTGATATAAAGTCAATTATTCAAAATTATTTTGAGAAACTTCTTCAAATGCTTCCAACATCAAAGCCTCCTAGAAAAGTGCTTCCATCTCCCTCAGGTCCTCATTAATTCTTTACTCTCACTAAGGAAGAATTCTCTTTCTACAACAATGCCAACCTAGAGGCCATTGCCGATAATCTCCATCTCCCATATCCTCAACTTTCAGATCCCTCTATCCAAGACAGGATAAGGCAAATACTATCTCAACCAGTCCCTCTACCAAAATCGAAAACTTCACCTTCTACCAAAGCCAAAACTAGCAAACCCCCTATAATTCCAAAACCAAAACCACAACCCAAACCATCATCTTCTACACCTTCATCTCAACCATCTTCTTCCAAACCCAAGAGAAAGCCAAAGATTCCACCTCCAAAGGAACACAAAAAGGCTCTTCTACCCAGAACCACCATGTACAACCAAGATTATACAACTAGGATGAATGTAAACATAGAAAACCTCTTGAAAGGGCTTCCTGTAGTCTTTCCTGAATTACTAGACCCAAAATTTTGAGTGTGCATTGAATTCATTTATGTTTCAAACTATAGACCCATTGCATACACCCATGAACCCCCAAAATCAATCCTAAAGGATCCACTTTTTATTCCACCACCTCCACCAAAAAAACCCAGATCATCTACCAAAACACCCAAACCCTCTCTTACACCATCATCCTCTCAACCCAAGCCCCCTCTTCCACCTCAAAAAGATTTCTTTCCTAAAACCTATGAGAGAAAAACCAAACCATCCCACTAACACTACTGCCTTGTGAATATCTTTGATGGAATTCATTTTACTTTACTTAAAAAGAATTTTGACTTTGAGCATATGTTGTATTTGTAAATTTTTGATCAATGATAAGTTTTATATGTATGCATTTTGATCATGACTTGCTATGAATATTCATGTTTGTTTATTTCCACCTTTTTGATTATGACAAAATGGGGGAGAAAATGTGCTGAATGAAATGATTTTTTTTATGTACTGAATGTATGTATGAAAATTTGAAAATTTCTTTTGTATAAAATGCAATTGAAATTTATGTGCACCCATTATAGGGGAGCCGCACTGAATTAATAGAAAATTTATTAAAATTCTTGCAATTAAGTTGCTTTAAGTTTATTGTTAGCCACGTTTTGAAAGGTATATCACTCAATGTTTTGTTATCATCAAAAAGGGAGAGAATGTTGAACACACTATTTTAAATAGCTTGATTTTGATAATGAATATTCTTAACCAAGTATGTTTTGATGATGAGCAAAGACATGATTGAAACATCAAGGTACTAACAATTTATTCTCAAGCATATTGCAGAAATATTATTCCATACTCAACTTGAAAATAATCTTCATGATGATCAAAGGAAGAAATCAAGTAAATGATTATGAAAAATAAGTATATAAATTACATATATACTTAAAACAAGAAAGCAGAAATCTTAAAGTCTTCAAGGACACTTCAAAGTCAAAGTTCATCCATTCGGAGCACAAAGTCACGCTTCAAAGTTAGCCAAGACATACTTTGGAGTCAACAGAAAAGCCTTCAGAGTCATCATGGCATGCTTTGGAATCAATAGGAAAGGCCTTTGAGTCATCATCATAAACTTAAGAATTATCAAGTATACTTTGGAGTCTTTAAAACACTTTTAGAGTCAACAAGACATGCTTCACAGCCTTCAAGCAAACTTAGGAGTTAATCAGACATGCTTCAAAGTTCATCAGACACACTTTGGATGTAATCAGACACACTTTAGAGTTAACCAGATACACTTCAGAGTCATAAAGATACACTTCAGAGTTAACCAAATATGCTTCAGAGTCTTCAAGCACACTTCAAAACTAATCAGACAAGCTTCGGAGTCATGAAGATATACTTCAGAATTAACCAAACATGGTTTGGAATCATCAAGATATGCTTCGAAGTCAACGAATATACCTTAGAGTTAGCAAGAAAATTTTAGAGTTGTCAAACCTTACATCGGAGTCACTCTTTCTGAAGCATCAAAGTTTTAGAGAATCCGAACTCTACTCTTCAAAGAATTATCAAAAGTAAAGAGTTCTTTCACCACTTTGAAGAAACTAAAGTCAGTTCTTCGACACATCCAAAATCATCTCTCTAACACATTGATTGTTCACTCACCACATCAAAAGAATCGAAGAAGCTGCTTCATAGCATCCGATACTCATGTGAAAGTTAAGTGAAGAAAAGTCAATAACAAAGTGGCAAACTAATACCAAACTATTGCAAAGTCAAAAATAAGACAAAATATGATATAAAGAAAATATTTTGTGAATGTTTGAAAGACTACAAAAGTCAGTAATGGAAATATTTCTCATCCTATAAAAAAGGCATTCAAAAATATAGAAGATATACTGAAATACCAAAAAATATAAAAGTTAAAGTTTTGAACATTGAAAATCTTCCTTCAAAGTTCAAATCCAATGGCAACAACTTTGTCAGAGCTTTCAGAGTTTAAACTGCTTCTTAATTAAGGAATTTGAATATGTTCTTCTTATTGCTTACTTATTCACTCGAAGTTCTTGAATTTATGTACAAGTTTGCCTAAGTAAGAGACATTAATTTGTACACTATGTTTTAGTATTTGATAACACAAGCAAAGTGCTTGGTGTTTATATATTAAGATAAGCAAGTAGGAAACTTACTAAAAGCATAAAAGTTTGTTGGTGAGCTTTGAAAACCAACAAGTTGTAAAAGTTTCTAGAATACATCTTAACTTCTGGTTTTCATGCCAAGTTTCTAATCGGATTCTGATTTACTTCTGAGCGATTTTTAAATAACTTTTAATTGAACATTCCTTTTAAATTATCTTCCTTTGAAAGGTTAATGTAATGATTTTATAATTAACATCTTTTATTATTTGCAGTTATTCTCCTTAATCTATTTTAATATATAAATATTGCATCACTTGGAAAGTAACTTGTTAGTAACTTAATTTTTTACTCGTTTGTTGATCATCAAAACTAAGTTATTTAATCTCATTCATTATCAAAATGAAGCTTAGTGAAAGGGTTAGACTTAACACTGGGGAGTGGAATGGTAATTGATAATAAGGTTGGAGAAGAAACTAATAGTTTAATTGTTTTTGCAGTATTAGAGAAGGAGAAGAAAAAGGCTGAGGAGGAAGTGCATCCAAAGAAGGCAGTGTTTCTAGTAGTTAACCCTCATGTTAACTACAAAGCACCCCCACCATATGATACTCTTGTCCCTTTTCCAGAAAGGTTGAAGTAAAGAAAATTTGATAAATCATTTTTTGACATTTACAATATCCTTTCTAAGTTTAATGTCAATTTTCCTTTGCTTGATATGATAAAGAAAATGCCTGCTTAAGCTAAATTCTTGAAGGAATTAAACACAAGGAAGAGTAAGTATGAGTCACATGAGAAAGTTCTAGTTTCAAAGGCAACTAGTTCGGTTTTGCAGACAAACCTTCCCCTAAAACTCAAGGATCCAGGTAGTTTCAATATCTCAATCACTGTTGAAGGGATAAACAAGGTAAAGGCAATGTTAGACTTAGGTCCAAGCATGAATTTGATGCCTTATTCTATTTATATACAACTTGGATTGGGAGAATTAAAACCAACTACAATGTCTCTAAAACTTATAGACATATCAATTAAATATCCTAGAGGCATTGTAGAAGACATTCTTGTGTAGATTGATAAGCTGATTATTCTTGCAAATTTCATTGTGCTTGACATGGATAGGCAAATGATCATAGAAAGAGAAGTGCCTATTCTTCTAGGATGCCTTATCATGTCAACCACCAAGACGGTCATAGATGTGCAGAATGGGAAGTTGAAGATGACTATCTTAGATGAAACTATGCCCTTCTGACTTGTCTATTGATGAAGAACATAAGCTGATGAATGTGTTGAGAGAGCACAAAAGGGCTATATAGGGTGGACCTTAGCAGACAATAAGAGAATTAACCCACTATGTGTATGCATAAAATTTTGTTGGAAGATGATGCAAAGACTTCTAGAGAAGCTCAAAGGAGACTTAACCCACATATGAAGGAAGCTATGAGAGCATAGGTGATTAAATTGTCAGATGCAGATATTATCTATCCAATCTATAATAGCAAATGGGTAAATCTAGTTCATGTGGTGCCAAAGAAGTCTGGTATTTCTGTTGTCAAAAATGACTGTGATGAATTGCTGCCAATGCGAATGACTATAGGGTAACGGATGTGCATTGATCACTGGAAACTCAATACAACCACAAGAAAGGATTACTTTCCCCTTCATTTTGTTAATTAAATACTTGAAAGGTTGGTAGGTCATGCTTACTACTATTTTCTGGATGGTTTTTTAATTATAATCAAGTTCCACTTGCTCAAGAAGATCAGCAGAAGACCACTTTTACCTACCCATTCGGAACCTTTGCATATCGGAGGATGCCATTTTGTTTATGCAATGCCCCTATAACTTTTCAAAGGTGTATGATGTCTATATTTTCTAACATGATTGAAAAGTTTATTAAGGTGTTTATGGATGATTTTTTCTATTTTTTTGGAGACTCATTTGAAGATTGCCTTTTCATAACTTAAGATTGGTGTTTAGAAGATGTATGGAAATGAATTTGACATTAAGTTGGGAGAAGTGTCACATCTTAGCGAAGTAGGGAATTGTGCTTGGACATATTATTTTTAATAAAGTATTGAAGTAGACAAGGCAAAGATTGAATTGATTGATGTTAGAAGTTTCCTTGGTCATGCGAATTTTTACAGATGGTTTATTAAGGATTTCTCAAAAAATTTTAGACCACTTTGTAACCTGCTAGCTAAGGATGTAACTTTCTATTTTGATGTGGAATGCCTTGTTGCCCTCAGCACTTTAAAAGAAAATTTGACATCAGCTCCGATTTTAGTAGTTCTTGATTGGTCTATCCCATTTGAACTCATGTGCGATGCATTGGACTTTGTTGTAGGTGTTGTCCTAGGATATAGAGTAGACAAGTTACCTCATGTTATTCATTATGCAAGTAGAATTCTAAATGAAGAACAATTGGACTATTCTACCATTGAAAAAGAATTACTTGCTATTGTGTTTGCTTTAGAAAATTTTCATTCTTGATTGGTACCAAGGTAATTGTTTTTTCAGATCATATTGCTTTGAGATATTTGCTAACAAAAAAGAATGCCAAGCCCAAGTTGATTAGGTTGATCTTATTATTGCAAGAGTTTGATCCGAAAATCAAGGACAAGAAGGGCTTTGAGAATGTTGTAGTAGAGCATCTGTCTAGATTATTGGAAGAAACTGATTTTGAGCAAGAAAGAGGAAAATAACATTCCTATCAACAAGATCTTTCTTGATGGGCAATTGTATTCTATGAAGGGGAGTGAACCTTGGTATGCTAACATTGTAAATTACTTGGTTAAAGGAATTTTTAATCCTCTGTTAAATTCATAGGGAAGGAGATAGTTGTTGTTAATGACTAGGCATTATTTCTGGGATGACCTAGTCTTATATGCCTAGACCAAATCATTAGGCATTACATTCCAGATGATGAGCAGCAAAGTATTCTAAAAAATTGCCACACATTTAGCTATGGAGGGCATTTTGGAAGGAAGAAAACTGCTCTCAAAGGCTTTTAATCTAGATTTTATTAGGCAACTATTTTTAATGACACTCATGACTTTTGTGCAATGTCTCATAGATGCTAGAGAACAGGGAACATCGGAAGGAGAGACGAGATGCCACTTATAGGTAACCTTGTCATTGAACTTTTTGTTGTGTGGGACATTGATTTCATGGGTCCATTCCCACCATTGAATGAGAACCAATATATTTTGCTTGTTGTGGATTATGTGTCTAAGTGGATTGAAGCTATGACCACTAAGACTAATGATTCTAATGTCGTGCTAAGATTTTTGAAAGACAGGATTTTTTTTAGCTTTGGCAATCCAAAATCTATCATTAATGATCGGGGAACTCATTTATGCAATAAGATTTTTGCAACTTTGTTAAAAAAGTACAACAACACTCATAGGGTTGCAACATCTTATCATCCACAAACATCGGGGAAGGTAGAAGTCAGCAATAGATAAATAAAAGCAATTTTGGAAAGGACTGTGAACACTTCAAGGAAAGACTAGGCAATGAAGCAGAATGATGCCTTATTGCCATACAGGACTACTTTCAAGACCCTAATCAAAATGAGTCCATACAGACTTGTTTTTGGGAAAGCCTGCGATTTGCCTTTTGAGTTGGAACATAAGGCATGCTAGGCTATTAAACATCTAAATTATGATATGGAAAAGGCAGGAGAGCAAAGGAAACATTAGCTTCATAAACTTGAGGAGCTGAGGAATGAAGCATATGAGAATGCCAAGATTTACAAGGAGCGAACCAAGAAATATCATGATGAAGTTATTCCTAAAGGGCACATTGAACCTGGAATGAATTTCTGCTTTATGACTCACATTTGTGTTTGTTTTCAAGAAAACTAAAATTGCGTTGGGTCGGTCAATTCCTTATCACTTAAGTGTTTCCTCAAGGAGCAGTTAAACTAAAGAATCTGAAAGATGGGAGCACTTTCAAAGTTAATGTCATCGAGTTAACAAATACAACAAAGATGATATAGCAATGCAGCTGAATGAAGTGCAGGAAATTGAAAATTTGTAGAAAAAGGGAGTTTGTCTTGATCAGATGTTAAATAAAGCTCTTTTTAGGAGGCAACCTAAGCTGTTTTATCTTTTAGTTATTTCAAATTCTTAGACATAGTTATGTTCTTACATTAATAAAGCTTGTTAGTTGCATTAGTTCAAATAAACTTGATTTGATTATTAAGTTGTTAGATTACATTGATATTTTCCTATTTGCCATACTTAGTACATTATTATTTTTTGATTGACAGGTTAAGTTCATGAACAAAGGAATTAGTGAGCAAAACAAGTTAAGTTCTAAGAAGGGAGTGATTGATGTGTAATGGAGAATTGACAAAACAACATGGAACATGGCACTTCTTGTGTTGGAAAATCGAATGTTACAAGAAAAAGGCAGCAAGATGGTGCTGACAATGCCAAAAAATTTTTGCACTAACATGGGAGGGAGTGACTTGGCACCGCTGATGCATGCTTGGTGTTGCTAGCCCCACCATCTGTCCCATGTAAAGCCATGCATGCAATGTCTACCCTTTTTCCCCTTCTCTCCAAGACCTATCCTCACAACCCTAAATCCCATTCTCACATCCCCAAGTTTAATGCTTCATCATGTACACTTTCTTTTCTCCATCTTCCTACTTGGATTCCACTCAACCACTCATCTATTCATCTTCTTCCTCAACCATGTTCTCAAGTTAGGTTGGACTAATTTGTGAAAATCTTCTTAGAATCAAAACTAAGTCACTTCTTATATCTCAATCCTTCTTTTATTAGTATTCTTGGTGGATTGGATCATTTTTGTGGTGGTTTAAGTAGAAATGGAGATGGGTTGTTGTGTTTGGGAGATTTCTTCTCATCGTGCACACTAAGTGTTTGACGAATTGTTTGAGCTAGTATGTGTATAGTTTCTCTTTGAAAAATGTTGCAAGGGTATATGTGAGAAATTTGTTGTATATTGAAGTGGAATTTGAGATCCCATCAAGGCAAATGTTGAGAAAACTCCATGTGCATGCTACATGTTTGATGAAATGCCTTGGTGAAGGAAGAGACCTTTTTCTTGTGGTGTAAGCCCAAATTCTTGCTAGTGCTTATTGTTATTTCAAAGTGAAGTGGACTTGTGTGATTTGGTCAAGAGGAAGCTTGGTAAATTTGCTTCATTTTGGTTATCCAAGTTGGTGTGCTATTGCTTTCCTTGTATTTTTATCACCATGCCTCAAAACAAAGCTACTTGTGTTGGACCCTCAAGAAAAAGGCATACAAGAGAGTCTGATGCACCACCTGATCCTACATTTTTCAATGCCCAAGCTAAAGACATCTTCAAACACTCTTTAGTAGATTAAGAAGGAATAAGAGAAAGGGGCTTTGATATGACATACAGTGACATAGTCAGTGTCATTCAAGTTTGGCATTGGATTCATTTTATAGCTTAGCCTGAAACAACAGTGGTGCCACTGGTTAAAGAATTCTTTGCCAAAGCCCAAGAATAATTCAAAGAAAACTTGAGGGAGCTTAAGCTACTTGTGAGTGGAAAGATGGTCCCTTTTGACTGATTTGCCATTAACCAAGTATATGAGCTGGCAAACATTGAAGAGGATGAATACTCAACTTGGATTGAGCAAGGACTTGATTATAATGCCATCATCTCTTACCTTACTCAATCAAGCAGCACGTGGAAGAACTAGAATGACAAGGTAATAAGTTTCCCAAGAGGGCACTTGGAGGCAATGAGTAAGGCTTGGCACTATGTCATATCAGCTAAAATGTTGCCTTCAAATCATGTTTCTGATATGACAAGGGAGCGAGCCCTTCTCAACTATGCAATTCAGATAGGATTGTCCATCGATGTGGGCTGGGTTATCAAGCGTTTCATCATTTCTTTTATCATAGGAAGGCTCACAAGTGGACTAGGACATCTTTCACTTAGCTGCTAATTGTTCCTCATGGTTGGAGTTCCGACCACTGCTAAAGAGGAACTCCAACAACCTTTTTCGATAATCAATGATGCAGTTATGGAAACTTTTGAGAAGATACCATGTGTAAGTGCAAGAGTGGGTCCTTCATCTTCAACCCTAAGTTTTTCATAATAGACCCATGAAGAAATCTTCTTCTAAAGAACCTTCTCTTACTGATCCCCAATCACGCCTAATGGGAGTTCTATCTTTTTAGAGGCAAATGATGAAGGAGTAGTGGCAACCGCTCACATATATGGTTGTAACACCTGTGGTGTTGAAATTTGGGGAAAATTTCAACATTTCAGTAAAATGAGGAATTGAGGTGTAAATAGTGTTTTATAAAGAAATTTGTTATAGAAAACTGAATTTAACAAAGAGAGTGACTTCATTAGTAGTTTTGAGTGAAAAAGAACCAAAGTAGTGATTTTGAGTAATGTCATGCATATGACTCGAATAATTAATGAAGCATGACTATTATGTATAACGTGATGTGCATGCTAAAATGATGAAATTGAGCAAAGGTACAATTATGATCTGTATGAATGACCTAATATGATTACCATAGGTATTGTGATATGTGGGGAATCTTGGTTTAAACTTGGTGTAATTTGGAATGGAATTGGAATATGGAGTCATTTATAGCAGAAAATTTAAAGAAAATTCTATTAAAATGAACTAAAATGGTGAATTTGGGAAAAAGCATATCTATAATCAAAGTGAATGGCCTAAGATAGTTATTATGTGTATTTAATGTGTGTGAAACATTAGTTTGAGTTTGGGATGCATTTTGGAATAAAAATGGCCTATGAAGTTACTTATGACAGAAAGAGGTCAATAACAACAACTGAATAGGTGATTGTTAATAATTGACCTCGAATGATGTATTTAATATATGAACATAATTCAATACATTTATGTAATGTGTGGGAAGTGATTATTAGGTGATTTGAAGTGTTTTATGTAAAATGGGGACTATGGTGAGTTTTCATAAGTGTAAAAGCTGAATTTGGAAAAAGGGTTCATTGTGATTGAATTTGGTAAAAGAGTGTTCAACATGAAGTTTGTATATCATCAAATTATCTATCCAATGGAATAAAAATCAATCAATTTGGATATGGTATGAGAAAGTTAAGGATAAACTATGAAAATATCTCAGAATGGGCAGCAAGTTAATGTCGCGACACAGGAAGTCTATGTCACAACATTAGGTAGGCAGTGAACTTTATGTCCCACATAGGTTTTCTATGTCATGACACAGCCTGGTGACATGTCAAAGCACCAAAAAATTTGACTTTTTAAAGCCTTGGCTGTCTCGTTATTTCTTATTCTATTCCACTTTCTTTCTCTCCCACGCCTCAAACCCTTGCCTTGAGTTTCTTTCTTGCCTAAATCCTTGTTCCTTTTATAAGAAAAGAAGATGATTTAGTCATGATATTCATCAAACACAAAAGCAATCCCAATGTTTCATCATTTGGAGGATGAAGAAAGGAAAAAAATCATGTTTTCTACAATTGGAAGGTGCGACTTCGAGTTTTAACCTTGAATTCTTTCCCATAAACGACAACAATGCATGGATTTGACAGTAAGTTACTTTTCTTTGGCCAAAATTATGATTTTACTAAAATAGGATTTTTTAGAAATTGGGACTAGTGGAATTAGGGTGGGATTACATAGTTTATGTTGCATTAAGCTTGAGGGAAATGATTTTATGGGTCGATTATAGTGATTTGGGCATGATAATCAATGGATTTGGCTTTCTAGGGTTTCTACCCAATTTGTGAACAATAATTTTTCCTAATTTGTTAGTTTATAAGTAATAATTATGGGTAAAATTGATTAAGACATGAATTAAACTATTTTGAGATTTTTTTGGGTTGTTTGGGATTGAAAAATCTAAATTTTGGACAAAGACCCAATTTAAGTTAAAAGGGATTTTGACTATAAAGTGTTTAAGTGACAAATTGATCAAGTTAAGAACTTAACTAGTTAATTTATTTTGATCATTAAGGTTAATGACATAATAATTATATTGTATAAGGATTTGGATTTCATATAGTTAAATATGGAAATTATTTAAGTTTCTTTATTGAGAAAGATGAGTTTAGTCATAAATCATACTCATTAGTTTGGAAGAAACTAGTTTGAGCTATGTTTGTAATGAATGAGATTTTACCCTATATAGGATGATCTGAGAAGGATAAAAAGGCGTAAAGCTAGAGAGATATGGTTTTGAGCTAAGAATTTTAGGTAAGTAGGCACCCCTCCTTTGAATTAACTATATTGTATGATTGGGGATGAAAATCCCATTTGATTGTATTCGGGCTTATATGTTTTGATTGGTTACAGTAGATGTCCCATAGTTGATTGAGAATAAAGATATTTGGTTTGGTTAAGGATAGTGAATATCCCTTGGATTGAATTAATTATTGTTTGGTTTATAATGTAATATGCATGAATTATTGGATATAGAATATTCCCTAATACAGTTAGGAGTGAATAATATGATTGCATATAATGTACAAGCATGGATTAAACATGTTTTGAATTTGAATATGCTATGTTTGGATTATTCATGATTATATTTTGTTATTATATGCCTACTTACTGAGTGGCCCGAACTCACACCTTATTATTTTATTTTTTTAGCTGATGGATCAAGTAAAGAATCCAAACTGAGGCTTTGGACTAGTGAGCTTGCTTTGAAGACATTATTCTTATGATAGAATAATTTAGATTTGTAATTCATTTGGATTGTATAATTGTAGTTAAGACATTTTATTTGATGCATAATTGAATGGCCAGTTATAATGAGGTATTTTTATTTAGTGGCATGTCTTAATGATTTAATCATCACTTTGTAATGGATTTTAAGGATTAAATTGCCACCATGATTCAACCTCGATCTTGGGCTATGGGAGTGTGGGTGTGTGTTTTAGAGTTTATGTTATTATTTTATTTTATTAGATAAATAATTGTGTAGGTTAAACTCTAATAAATTAGGGATACTTTGTCCTTTTTCTAAAGAAAATAGTTGAGTTCCAAAATGGAACTTGAGCACCCCAGCTTAAAATTGGGCAATTTGAGGTGAAATACAGTGTAAAATAATAAGTCGCATCTTGGAAGGCAGGGCGTGGCAATGTTGGACCACAACAATGCTCTAAGTACCATGCTCCAAAGTTGCAACGTATCACAAGGAAACAACTCAATTGTTTTCCCCACTCCGCCAACATTTCTTGATTTACCAGAAGAATCTGAGAGTTGGGTGGAAGGCGATAGCTTAGATAAATGATCCTATCCATTTCAGGAAAGTCATTATTTTCCATTGTTTTATTCTACATTGAGGACATTGTTGCTTTCAAGTTTGGGGGTGTTAGTATTTTGTTTATGGATGTGTTTGTCTTAGCTTATGGTTTGTTGTTGTTTGTCTAGTTTTTGTATTGTGTGTTTAGTTGGTTTGTCTAGTTTTTGTAGTGTGTGTTTGGATAGTTGTGTGTTTTGAAGATTGATCAGGGTCATCATAAAATACTAATGACATGTATGGCAATTTGGCAATAGTTAAGTTGAAAATGATAAAAATCACTATTGTTAGCATGCTTAACTTGATCCTTTGTCTCATTTGCTATAGATTCCTTATATACATTGATCAAATTCACTTAGCCATTTCTTTTGAAATCTTTGAATACTTAGCATAATTTTAGGAGACTAAGTATGCATTGTTCAATTTGAATTCTAGGATTCATTGTAACTATGTTGAGACAAGTATGAGATGAGATAAAAGAAAAACAGGAGTAAAAACTCATTATTTCTAGGGGGATCACCTCTCTTTGAATCAGAAAGAAAATAAGTTTAGGGGTATGATAGTAATACAACTTAAGTAATAGGCTCTATGAATAAGAAAAAAAAAGTTTGGGAGTGTGATAGTAATATTGCCCAAGTATGGGGGGATCACATTCACAAAAGGAAGATTAAAAAAAAAAAGAGGAATGTGATAGTAATAGAGCCAACAAAATATCAAATGCTCATCCAAAGTAGTCTCTTTGGTTTAATTTGTGAATTCTCAAAGTTGCATTGAATATGTATTTCTTAGTTGGTTGAATGAATTTAAGTGTGCAAAAGATGTAGATTGAAATGACTATAATTCTTGCGCATGCACATGCACATGGAATCTAAGGTGGAAAGGAAAAGGCTTAGGTTAAAAATTAAAAGACATATGTGATATCTTAATAGTTTTCTCTTAATTATGCTTATTTTATGGAGGTTTTTGATTAATGACCTAGATCATCAATATTCATTATGTCCTTTGTGAATTGTTGTGTTTCTATTTTGCTCAAGGATGAGCAAATAAGTAAGTTTGGGGGTATTGGATAAGTGAATGTCATTCACTTAAATTATATATGTTCAAGCTTAGTTATTTGTAAATTGTTGTTACTTCTCAGATGCATAAGCTTGGAGATTAGGTTCCTTGATAGTGAGTGAATGAAGGTTGCTTTTGTTAGTGTGCATAACGTTTTGAAGGGATCACTTGGAGTAAAGAAATCCAACTAAAAACTAAATTGCAAAACTAAACTAAACTAATGAAAATAAACAAAATGATGGAAAATTTTAAAAGCTTGGGTTGCCTCCCAAGAAGCGCTTGGTTTATAGTATCAACTTTCTTAAGGACCCAGTTGATACACATACTCAATTACTTCAATGTTGTCTATGGGCTTTTCTGGATATTCTTCAATGATCATCCACCATATCAATCTTGAAGCAATCATTATTCTCAATATGCAACTTCATCTCCTTGAAAATGTTAAACTTCACTTCATGGTCGTGAACTCGCCATGGCTTTTCTTCCTCCACACTTGATGGTACAAATTATAATTCCTCGTAAGTGTACAAACGTATACCAGTCTAGTGTCCAATGAAAGGATCAATCCCATAGAGAATCACCAAAGCAACTTAATTAATTTTAGTTACTAAACTATCCTAGCTTTAAAAAGAAAGTATTTATAACTACATGAATATGGAGTAATGACTGGTAGAGTTTTACAAACTTAATGGAATGCAGGTAAATCAATGACTAACAATAATGTTGGAAGATTAGCAAGATGCAAGGTCTAGGGATTTGATTTCACCACTAGATGATACCCCTTTGCTAGTGGAATGTTGCATTCAATGCTTCACTTGGGTTCGTTGTTTCAAAAGTAAGATCATTATTGTTAGGTGTGCGGGTTTAAATCAAGTATTTTCTCTCGTTCCAATTACTTATGGTGTGTAGCATAATTGAAGTGAAAACCCATTAAGCTCAAGAACATAATCAACCAAAATAGTGTGGTTTTGCTTATGGTGTCTATCTTAACCATCTATACTTTTCATTAAGGTGAGCTCATGGTTTAGCATATAGTGTCTACCTTAACCATGCTTGGATAATCGATCTAACTCATAATATTGGTGATCAAGAAATAAAACAAATTAAGTCATTGTATACAACATCATGAATGAAACAAGATCATATAAACATTTATAACCAACAATCCACATGACAAAGAGTATCAAAAAGGGCTACATCTTTACCCTAGAAAGAGGAATTAGTTCATAATAAAAATCAAAATAACTCCCTTAGACAAGATCATCATATTGAAGAACATCCACTCTCCTTCCTCTTACTTACTTGCAATCTCCCCTTCTTCCCCATAAGAAACTTCAAGAAATCACCCTCAAAGCCCTCAGAAAGAACCCTCAAAATGCAAGTGAAAAGGTCCCCCTAAAGGGCAATGTCATTTTTAAGTTTGGGGGGAGAAAAAAAAATTTAGCATTGATCAGGGTTATTGTAAGAGACCAATGATATACAAAGGATGTATAACAATGGCTTACGAAGAAAATGAAGAATGTCAACAATGTCTGTGTGCTTGACCTGAATACTTCTCTAATTTACCTTAGATTCCTTACACATTTGATCATCTAGCCATTTCTTTTCGAATTCATTGAGTACATAGAAATAATTTAGGTGACTAAGTATGCATAGCTCTATTAAACTCTAGAATTCATTGTAATTATCGTTTAAGATGAACATTAGATGAAATAAAAGAAAAACATGAATAAGGATTCATCCTTCAATTGGGGGGATCACATTTCCATGAATTGAAAAGAAATAAGTTTGTGGATGTGGTAGTAATATAGCCCAAAATTTGGCGGGAATCACATTCCAAAGAACTCAAAAGAAGATAAGTTTGAGGAGTGTTATAGTAATACAACCCGCAAAAAGAAAATAAGAAGAGTAAAGATGAAAAGGAAGTAAAACATCATATGCATATATATCATAGTCTCTCTTAATTCATGAATTTATAGCATTTGCATTAAATATGTCTTATTAGTTGCATAACTTAATTTAAGTACGAAGTGATTTAGATTGGAATGCCTATAACTTTTGCTTATGCACCAGGGGTCAAAGGTAGATAGGATGATGCTCAGTTTGAAATTCTAGACGAGGATGATATTTCAATATTTTCTTCTAAGCTATGTTGATTCTATTGAGGTCTTATGATGATAAAATCAATCAATGTATTCTGTGTCTCTTTTTAAAGTTTATTCTTTGGTTTTGCTCGAGGATAAGCAAATTAATAAGTTTGGGGGTATTTTAATGAGCTCATAATCCACCATATTTTAATAACTAAAATCACATATCTTGGATCTTCATATAACATTATTTTACTATATTATAATCATATTTGATTAAATATTGCACTTAATGGGGTTAGTTGGTTTTCAAGTATCAAAATATGTGAAAAATGAGCTAAAATGAAAAAGCATCACTTCAAGGCCATTTTTGTTACATATGAAGATGGATTTAGGAAATGTGGTCAACATAAAAGTTTCATACCTTTAAATTATCTATCCAAAAGATTAAGAATGATGAGATTTGGAGATTAAACATGGAATATATGGCCAAAACATGACAACTATCTTAAACTTTAGATCTGCTAAATATAACAAAGGTGTCACTTGTATATGATTTTTGGCATATATGAAGGATTATTTGGAGAAAGTGTTCAACATGAAAGTTGTACCTCTTAAAATTAATTTTCCAATGCATCAAAAATAATATGATTATGATATTATATTAGAAATATATATTCAAAATAGTGGACCCTACTCCTGTATCTAGTAGATAGCAGCTTTGGCACCACGTCTTCAGTGATAGTGCAGGATTTTAACTCCATTTTTGGTTTGGTTTTTAAGGTATCCCAAAGAGGCTTTTGGGGGGACTTCTTGGGATAGACTTTGGGAAGCCTTTGGTTAGGTTCTCTAGGAATTTTGATGAGATTTTGAGGAGGCTTTGAAACTTGATATTATATGCTTGTAGTAGAATTGTAGCAAATAGTTACTTGAATTCTAAGATGAATTCAAAATGTTGATGGATTGTGATTGGTTTGTTTATGTTATGATTGTGGGTGTTTAAATGTGGAATGGATTGATGTAAATGATGTGGAATTGATTGATGTAAAATAATGTCGAATGGATTGATGTAGAAACATGATGTGGAATGGATTGATGTAAAAATAGGTTTGAAAAGAATATAAAATAGGCTAAGGTAAGACACCAATGGATTGCAGAATCCATAAATTTTTCTACGAACTAGTTTTTGAACCTAGACAGATTACTAGTAAAGGACTAATTCGGCAAAGTTAAACCTCAACAAATTTCTTTGTCAAGAACAAATGTTGACGGATCTGTGAAAATTGTTAATCATTTGTGCCCGTTACTAACAGTTATGTAATTATAGATTGTTAGTTTATTTAACTTGTTCTTTAACTTATTTTGAGAGAAACTCTATCAATAGTTGCAACGCCATAAAATCGTGGGACTAGATGAAGATTATGTAGATCTTTGTGTATGAACAAAAGTGAGAATCAAGAGACTTAGATCTATACCAAATTGGATTATTGCTAAACTTTGTTTTGTTGGTGATCATGATTGAAGTGTAAGTGTGAAGTTCCTTGAAGATTTAGAAGTCACTTGGTGGTAAGTGATGATTTATTATTTCCTTCTTTGTATTGATTGTACCTTGATTTGGGTTGTAAACCAAGAGATAGCTTGAATGATTACAGGGTGTGTAAGTAATTAACCTATATAACCACCTAGAGTTGTAAGTCCAAAGAATAGATATCGATGCCACTTGAAAATTTGGGATTATGTTTACTAGTGGAACCCAAGTTCAGAATTTGACCTGGAGAATGGACTAGATAGGGATTGCTGAACCACTATAATGTCTGTGTTCTTGATTTTATCCTAGTGGTTGATATTGTGGTGCATTGAATACACTTTCATTAAATTTGTTTACTTAAGCCATAGCATGGGACCAATAGAATGTCAAATGCCGCAGCACCAAATAGTACATGTAGGAACCTGCTTCAGTATTTTGGCCACAACTTTCTCATCTAATGTCAAAATCATGCAATTCTTAGTGCTCTAAAAAGCTAAGACAAATGACTACAGTTTCAACTTGAACACTTTTCCAAATTAGTCTCCATCTATAACAAAAATTGACTATAAGTTCTAGATTCTTTATATTCAACTCCATTTTGATAAGTTTTGATTCCTAAAACACAAACTAACTCCATTAAGTGTAATATTTAATCAAATGTGAATGTAATTACACCAATGAAACTGTGTTAATTAAGGATCAAACATATAAATTTAGGTATCTCATATATGATAAATATGAGCTTAACGAATTCCCCCAAACTTAGTTTTTGATTATCCTCAAGCAAAATAGCAATCATAAACTCATGAAACATCATGGATAATCTCTCTCAAACAACAAAAAATGCCAAATAGATCCCACATTTACACATAACTCAAAAATCATTCAAGATACTAGCCAAGTAACCTAATAAACTCATGCTTCATCAATCCTTTCAAATGAAATTGTGTTTATGTGCTTTATCAATCTCATACTATATGCATGCTTTTCAATTAACAATATGCAATTCAATGATTCTAATGATATCCATAAAACACTCCATAGGCTTGCTTTTCATAATCCCTCTCCATTGATATGGACAACTTTGTTCACTTAGATCAATAGGTCTTTGTTAAGCTTATAACAAGGTCTTAGATTTGGATAACAAGAAAAGGGATAAGGATTTCACAAAGTAAGAAAGCATAAATGAATGCATATGAATGTTCACTCTCTTGACTTTTTACTTCTTTATTTTTCATTTTTTTCATTTTTTTATATTTGTGGTCCATATTACTATCACACCCCCAAACTTGTTTTCTTTTGAGCTCATTAAGATGCAATCCCCCTAATTAAAGGGCAAATCCTTACCTATTCCTTTTCTTTTTATCTTTTTTTTTCTTTAGGCGTTCTTCTTTTAAAAAACCCTAAACTTATCTTCTTTTAAAAAATCCTAAACTTATCTTCTTTTAGTCTCTCATACATCTCTAATAATCATGTGCATTAAATATATCTCTTAAAAGGTCAAATATTTTTTTTAGTTTCAAAGTATCAGGATGATAAAGCTAAAGAACGAAAAGTCTAATGGTGGTCTTTCGTATGCTTTGAATATGCCATTCTTTCGTTAAGGCTCAAGAAGGACAATAGTGACAGTGATGTACTAGGTTAGCTTGAAAGGATCAAACTGATCAAAGAATGCCTAAATCATTTTCAAGTAAATATCTTATCTCAAATTTCTCATAGAGGGTTAATCAAACAAGTTCTTGCATGCTTCTGTGAATCCAAAATATGTCGTTGAATTCCCAACATCATCAACTAATCCACATTCACTTCACATGATCATAAGATAAAGTGGTCAACAAAAATTTCATCATTCATGAAAAAAAAGGACTTATCACAATAATCATTAAATCATAATATAATGCATATCATTCCTTCTAAATCATGTGAAGGCAATAAAAACTGAGAATAATTTATAATTCCACACAATTACTCTTGGATTTTCTTAGCTAATTCATCAAAACTAAAGTTCATTGAAAACATTATACCTAAATTTGAAAAAATTGCTCAAAGCTGAATGAAAAGCCCTAAATTTCCTCAAACTTAAGCTAAACATTGTCCTCAATGTTAAAAAAAATGCATAAGGGGAAAAAAAAACTTCCTTGTGTGGGCATGGTCTATTCTTTTGTTGGTGGATGAAAATGACTTTTAATAGTGTGCATAGCTTTTTGAAGGGATCATTTGTATCAAGAAAACCAACTCAAAATTAAATTGACAAACTAAACTAAACTAGTGAAAAAAAATAAATGAAAGGGAAAGTGTGAAAGCTTAGGTTGCCTCACAAGAATCACTTTGTTTATAATTGATGAGTGAATGTTATTCACTTATATTGATTACTATTTGAGCCTATCATTTGCTAATTCTCGAGAATTTTTATAAGAAATTAATGAATTTTTGTTTATTTGTACGATAGTAGAAAGAGGGAGCTAAATATGGAGATGAGGGGGACTAAGAAATTTCCAAGATGGAGAACAGAATGCAACAATAAAGCTAGGGAAAAAAGCTAAGCCACGACTCTAAAATGCAAGGCCACAACTCCAATTCAAAGCATGTGGGGTTGCAAATAGGAAGCTAAAATAGGTTTGCGACTCTAGAAAACTGAGTCGCGGCTCCAAAATAGAATGCAGTGTTTTCTAGAGGCATTGGAAAGCAAAATCGTGGCTCTATGCTAGAGACAACATTTCAGAATTTTGGGATCTTGCTTGACTTGCACAATGAAGCTAAACCCTTATGGAGATGATATAAAAATAATTTTTGGCACATATTGTTGGGGACACTTTAGCAAGGTTTGGAGGTGGAAAAAAAAGGGGAGCAACTACATAAGATTGAAGAGAGATCTTCTTGCAAAAGAAAGGGGAGCTAACAAAGAGTGCAAAGTCAGAGAATATTACTTTGAAAAGCTTATCTCCTGATCTTTCTTTGTTCTTTTTTTGTCATTTTCTTTTTTAATCATGTTTAAGATAGTGTGTATTGTTTTCTTTGACTTCATTATGAGTTAAGCTCTTTAATCTAGGGGAACGATGTAGTTGGATTATGATCATTTGGTTTCATTGTGTTTAATACAACTCTTTGTTTGTTCTTTATCTGTGTTGAGGCTTAATCTATTTTTAATGCATGTGAAAGAATAATTTAGTGCTTAATTTATTATTGCTTAATTTATTTTTAATGCATTTGTTCTTTATCTATTTTTAATGCTAGCCCTTTTAACATGATTTGTGATTTGATTTGAGGTTGAGCAGCAATAATCAAATTAGACTATGATTAATCACCATAAGATTGTCATGACAATAGAGATATCCATGAAGCTTATGAAACATTATGAATTTCTAGATCTTAATGCATCTTGATTAGTTATGATTTTCACAGAGATGTAAGAAGTTATCTAATTGAGATAGGTTCTTATAACTTGAGAAAGAATAGCAATTAATCAAGAGAAGCTCGTTGTTAACATAGGAGCAAACATTGATTGGTTAAAAAATAATGAAACTAAATAGGATTAATTTGGTGAAATCAGAAACCCCTAGATGTTTTAATCATTGTCTCTTTTTGTCTGTCCAAAATCCACATCATTGCCAATGTTCATTAATCTAGATCTTTTATATTTACATATGTACATTCACTTATCACAGTCCAATCCTTCAAACAATATTTAGAGTTAGAGTAGTTGATAATTGACATATATACATCCTCGTGGGAATGATATCTTACTCACTCTTTATACTTGTTGATGACACATGCACTTGCATCAAGAAAAATTTGCAACAAGTTTTTGGCACCATTGTATTGCCACTATCAAAATAAATAACTCTACTTTCACTTTGAAGTTTTTTTGTCATCTTTGTTATTCATTATAGTTTTTGTTCCTTTTTTAGGAGCTTTCATAAGTGTATGCGAAGATATAAAAGTAGCGATTTGATCCCCTTTAATTCTGAGATAGAACGTACACTTCAAGGGATTAGAAGGGAGAAAAGAGTAGTTTCCTATCAATTGCAACCCACTATGGCTGATTTGGAAGAAGTGAATGAGAATCATCCATAGCTATCGTTGCATGATTATGCATTACCAACGGCAATTGGAATCGAACCGATGATAAGAAGACTAGCCATTGCTTCCAAAAATTTTGAGATCAAGCCAGTAACCTTGCAGATGATCCATAGAGCTCAATTCAATGGATTACCAAATGAACATCCAAATGCACACATCGCCAATTTCGTGGAGATATGTGATGTGATATGCCATTCTCCTAAGGCTTTTCCCTCGAGGGATAAAGCAAAAGTTTGGTTGAATTCTTTGCCTACAAATTCCATCACTAGTTGGGAAGATTTGGTGAAAATGTTTCTTGCCAAATTTTCCTCTAGCAAAACTAACAAGAACATGGATGGAGATGAACAACTTTGCTCAGCAAGAAGGCGAAACTCTATATGATGCCTAGGAGAGATATAAAGAGTTGGTGTGAAAGTGTCCACACCATGGGCTGCCCAAATGGATGAAAGTTCAAAATTTCTATAATGGACTGACCAGCAACACCAGGACCCTCATCAATGCATCTGCAAGAGGAACATTAATGAAGAAAACTGAGGATGAAGCTTACGAGCTACTAGAAGACATGGCCACAAATAACTTTCAATGGCCAAGTGAGAGGGCTTTGTCAAAGAAGCTAGCAGGAGTATATGAAATCCTATTTCAACATCAACAATTATAGTGATAGTTCTTACACAACAACTATAGAAGAACCAAGTGGGAGTTAATACCATTAAGATTCCTCAAACTTTTTGTGACTTCTACCAAGGCAATCATTCTAATGAAGAATGCCAAACTGAAATCCATTCATGTAGCCTCAACAAGAACAAGCACAGTTTGTTGAAAATTTCAACAAGCAATAAAATAACTCATATTCTAACACATACAATCCTGGTTGGAGAAACAATACAAATTTTTCTTGGAGAAATTAACAAAATATGGGAAAACCTCATCAAGGATTTTAGCAACAATAGAGATTTTAGTAGCAAGAGAAAAGGCAAATTGGGAGATTGCACTAGCCCAATTTGCTAATACCTCAAATGAATTCTCCAACAAACTTGATAACTTCATGAACAAACAGAAGATTTTATGGCTAAGATAAGGGCCAATCTGTACTAATCCAAAACTTGGAAGGTCAAGTGGCTAAGATGGCAAATATGTTCAATAATCATCAACAAGGCAACCTTCTCAGCAATGCAGAAGTAAATCCAATAAAACATTGCAAAGTCATCACTTTAAGAAGTGGTAAGGAATTGGAACCTCCAATGAGCAATGAGAAAAACAAGTGAGAAAGTGGAAGCTCCTCCTAAGCCACAACCAGTGCCTCCTTAGCAACCAACTACCTCCATACCTTTTCCTCAGCAACTAAAGAAAAGAAAACTAGATAAGTAGTTTGCTGAGTTCTTAGAAGTCTTCAAAAAGCTTCACATCAATATACCATTTGTTAATGCACTCACATAGATGCCAAGCTATGTGAAGTTTATGAAAAATATCCTGTCAAAGAAGAGGAAGTTAGAAGAATATGAAATGGTTGCTCTCACCGAAGAATGTAGTGAAATCATTCAGAGAAAGCTGCCTCCGAAGCTTAAAGATCCAGGAAGCTTCAATATTCCTTCTATCATTGGGAATTTTATATTTGAGAAGGTGTTGTGTGATCTGGGAGCCAACATTAATCTTAAAGCCTTGCTAATTTACAAAAAATGGGGCTAGGTGAAGCAAGACCTACAACTATCTCTCTTCAGTTGGCAGATAGATTTGTTAAGCTCCCAAGAGGCATTGTTGAAGATGTACTAGACAAATAATTTTATATTTCCTATAGACTTTGTGGTATTAGATATGGAAAAAGATAATGATGTCTCTATCATTTTGGGGAGACAATACTTGGCTATGGGGAGACTCAGATTGATGTTCAGAAAGGTGAATTAAAGCTTCAAGTGCAGAATGATAAAGTAATATTTAAGGTGTTCAATGCAATCAAATATTCGGTAGCAAGTGATAACTGCTTCTGGATAGACTCATTGGATACCTTAGTATCTTAGCACTTGGAGAGTCCAGAGGATCCATGGGAAATTAGCTTAACTCACCCTTCTCCTTCTACTCTTGATGAGGAAGATATTACAAAGATTGTACAATGGTCAGACTCTTTTGGTCCAAATAACAAAAAATATTTTGAAAGTTTGGGACAAAGTCTTCCTCAATATGCTCCTTCAATTGAAAAACCACAATCTCTTGAGCTCAAACAATTGTTAGACCATTTGCAGTATGCCCTTCTTAGTGAATCATCTTCATTACCAGTGATCATGTCTGCCAGTCTTTCTAGAGATGAAGAAGATAAGATACTATGGGTCCTCAGAAAGTACAAGTAAACTATTGGTTGGTCTATCTTTGATCTAAAAGGAATGGCCCAATAGTATCCATGCACAAAAATTTAATGGAAGAAAATTGCAAACCATCTGTGGAAGCTTAGAGAAGATTGAATCCAACTATGAAGGAAGTGGTTTGCAAGGAAGTATTGAAGGGGCTAGATGTAGGAGTAATTCATCCTATTTTTGACAGTTCATGGGTTAGCCCTATGTAATTAGTTCCAAAAAAGGGTGAAATGACAGTTGTGAAAAATGACAATAATGACTTAATTACACTAAGAACTGTTATAAGGTGGAGGATTTGCATTGATTATAATAAGTTGAATGTAGCCAGTAGAAAAAGATCACTTTCTATTGCCACTCATTGATCAAATGTTGGATCGTCTAGCAGGATTTGATTATGACTGCTTTTTAGATGGCTATTCTAAATACAATCAAATAACCTTTGCCCCAGAAGATTAAGAGAAAGCCACATTCACATGCCCATATGGTACCTTCACCTTTAGAAGAATGCCTTTTGGTCTATGCAATGCACTGACCACTTTTCAGAGATATATGATGGCAATATTTTCTGACATGGTGGAGAAAATCATTGAAGACTTCATAGATGATTTCTTCGTGTTTGGAAAATCTTTTGATCATTATCTTCAAAACTTGGAGTTAGTTTTAAAGAGATGTGAAGAAGTAAATTTAGTGCTAAATCGGGAAAAATGTCACTTCATGGTGAAGGCATTGTTTTGGAACATTAGATTTCATGCATGGGAATTAAAGTTCACAGAGCCAAGTTGGAGACAATAGAAAAACTCCCACCACAGACCTCTGTTAAGGGAATTCGAAGTTTCCTTGGACATATAGGATTCTACAGAATGTTCATTAAGGACTTCTCAAAAATCTGAAAGCCACTCTCCAATTTGCTCATGTAAGGTACATTCTTTTGTTTCAATGAAGAGTGTATGAAGGCATTTAACACTCTTAAGGAAAAGCTTATCTTAGCTCCTATTTTAGTTGCACTGGAATTGGATAAATTATTCGAGCTGATATGTCATACAAGTGACTATGCTATCGGAGAAGTCCTAGGATAGTGAAGGAACAAGGTATTTCATACCATTTATTATGCTAGCAGGACTCTCAATGTTACTTGGCTCAACTATACCACAACAGAGAACGAGTTGCTTACAATTGTCTTTGCATTAGATAAGTTTAGATCATATCTTATTAGCAATAAGGTGATTGTATTCATGAAACATTTTGCAATCAAATGCCTTATGGCTAAAAAGGATGCAAAGTCAAGACTCATCTGGTGGGTGATTCTACTCCAAGAATTTGATTTGGAGATCAGAGAAAAGAAAGGAACAAAAAATCTTATAGCAAATCATCTCTCAAGACTAGAGCTGGAAGAAGATGCAGAAATGTAGAAACCTCCCATTGATGATCAATTCCCAGATGAGCAACTGTTTGCTACCACTTCAACAAAGTCCACTTCATGGTATGCAGACTTGGTAAATTTTCTGGCAGGAAACATCATACCATTTCATCTATCCCCCCACCAAAAGAAGAAGTTCTTTTCAGCAGTAAAACATTGGTATTGGAAAGATCCAATTCTCTATATGCATTATGCTGATAAGATAATAAGGTGATGTATACTAGAAGAAGAAATGGAAGATATTCTTAAGACCTACCATGCACTTGATTGTGGAGGACATTTCAAAGGAAATAGAAGAACAACAAAAGTTTTGCAATCAAGTTTCTATTAGCCTATAGTGTTTAAGGATGTCCATGCTTTTGTTGCCACATGTGATTGATGCCAAAAAACTACAAACATTTCAATTAAGAATGAAATGCCTCTGAAAAATATTTTAGAGGTCAAAAAACAAATACATTCTTCTTGCAGTGGATTATGTCTCCAAATGGGTGGAAGTAGTGGCTACTGTCACACCCCATGCCCCCACGCTAAGTGTTTTCACCATCTAATAGATTATGTTTTATTGGGGGCTATGCAAGACGTTATCACTTCCCTTTTTCTTAAGGGAAGTCTTACCATAACTCCCCTATTCCCTATTTTTAAGGGAACAATTCAGAATCTCTACTAAAATATCAGGATCCAAAACCTGATATACAATAATCAAATAAATTTCTGATATAAAATACAATCATTAAGAATGATATAACTATAAAATCATTAAACCCTTCCACCTTACCCACAACCTAGAATCAACTTCACCTCATGATGGTAATAACTCACTCCAACTCAATAACAAGTATACCTATCACTAATATGACATGCCATTACATTACATTTATTACACTATAAATATACATCCTGTGCAATAATTATAAGTATACCATTCATCCTTATACAACTAAACAAAAGGATTCGAATCTTGATATTTTACCATTAATTATTGTATCTTCTACCCTCTCTTGAAATTCCCAATTTACAGTTAGGGAACTTCATCGACTTGTCAACTAAAAATTTAAACAAGAAGGTGTGAGTCCAGGTAACTTAGTAAGTAGGCAATAATAGAAAATAATAATCAACACATATGAACATGAGATTATCACAATCATAAAATTTATAATCATGCTCAACATCCAAAATAATACATGATTCTTTCCATTCCATCCCACCATTTCTCAATACCTTAATTATATGATATCATTCACTATAGTATAATATACATGTTCATTTCTAAACCAAATTAGGGAACATTATCTATTCCCCTCAATTAGGCATTCACATGAAACCCTATGAAACATACTAGTCATCATAAATATGGGATAATCTTTTATCCGCAACAAATAAACATCCCTTCATAAGAATAAGTATCATAAGATACTCATTTAATTCACTATCTCTAAACCTTAAGACTTCAAAATATTCGTATAAACATCAGCCATAAACTATCACAGAATCTAAACTTACATATTTACAACAAATGGGATATCCACTATCCCTACCATAATATACAAGCCCGAATACAACCAATTGAACAAATTCACAAACATTTAGCCAAAAATGGGAGGCCTACTTACCTCAAGTGAATCATTAAACACTCTTCTAGCTTCATTCCTTTTCATCCTTCTTAGATCATCCTGTATAGGGCAATAATCCCAATCATTTATAAGACAACTCTAATTAATTCATAGTAAGCATGGAATTATATTTTTTAGATCATATGATTCGTCCTTAAATAAATCTATAAACGTTTCAAGTGCATATGGTGCTCTAATATTTATCACAAGTCTATCTAACTTATGTTCTTCTTTTATCATTTCCTACTAATGTATTTTATGTATACACAACCATAATTCAATTTATAACCAGCAATCCCATATCAAAATCATTAATATTCTATCACATTCATCAGGCTTCCAAAGTGCTTTTATTTCCAATAGCCATTCCTTGACATACAACATGAATCATACTTAAATAATTTGGAAACCGTTCAAGTCAACTGCGAAATCAACTACTTCAAGCTCCATACACAAAATCTTCTTTAACCCTTATTTAGGACATAATCAAAAGTTTGATTTCACTATTTCGAATTATCTCAAACAAGACTCAAAACATCCTAATCATACATTTAATCGTTTACCCCATGATAATTTCAACAAAAATCAGGAATTCATCGAATTTCCACTATTCACAAAACCCTAACTCAACAAAATTTATGATTTCTCATGCCAAATCATAATAATTACTATATTAAACTATTTTTCTCATGAATTCATAATCATATCAATTTATCCTCAAAATACGTTTTACCCCAAAAGCCTAAAAACTTGATTCAATCAAAAAATCAAGTTTACCTCTGCTTATGAACGTAGTCATCCTCTCCAAACGAATAACCAAGCCTCCAGCTTCATGTGGCTCCTTTCATTTTGTGGAAATCTGAGTTTCTTCCATTTCCTTCCATTTTTTATGGTTTAAATGGGTGAAGATTGGGTTTAAATGAAAGATCATTTGATTATCTAGCTAGGCTAAATAGGCTAAGCAAAAAGGACTAAAGAAACGGGACAAACCAGAGAATAAACGGCCAAAAAATATGTCAAAAAGTTGAAAAATCGACCTTTATCGCTGACCAGCGCAGCTGGTGCCAGCTAGTTGTCTTCGCCTGACACCACCGCCTTCAATCGGCAATGTCGACGCCACCTTGCTGACTAGCCATATTTTCTGATTTTTCAATATTTTCAACATTTCTTTCCCAATTCTTTTTCTATCATTTATCCATATAAAATTAACATAATTGCACAAAATTTTACCTCAATTAACTTGTAAGCATGCTACATAATCATACACATATGATTAATTTACATACACTTCATATATGCTTGAGCCATTTCATCAAAAAATCATATTTCTCCATTAAACAATACATAATTGTCAAAAATCAACACCCTTGGTGTTACATTCCTCCCTCCACACAAAAAGTTTCATCCTTGAAACTTGCAACATTGTGCAATTTTCATTATTACCTTAAATTGTCATTTAGTTCACCATTTATATTACTATTCTTGCTTAGTTCAACCCAATTGTACATCAAAGATATTAAAAACATGATAATGTCACCATGTTTCCATAATATGTCATATAGACCACAAATACTTGATTATTCAATTATTTTTATGACAACACACATAATCTCATAATTACTCAAAGCATAGAAATTTCGTTAGTCACACTCGTTCTTTACATTTTTCTCATAATGTCTAAACCAATATATAAAGAACTATAGAAACAATATATCACTCATGTTATATATACAATACTTCTATATGCAATTCATTGTTAACACAAATAGAAAATGAACTACTAATCACCATAGTTCAATTCAACCATAATATAATCTCCTGTTAAACAATATACATAATTTTTTCCAATTTAACGTTCTTAATCATAACACAAATATCAATTCATGTTATATAGCACATAGGCAATTTACATAAATTCAAAATATAAAAATTTTATAATATATCATATAATCATACATATATTAATACTAATACCAATGCAATAGTGTCAAACAATGACAAATCTATCTCATAATCCAAACTATCCAATTTCATTTCATATTGCTATCCTCGTATGTCTCATCATCCATCTATTCCCAAATCAATCTCACATGTACAAATGGAACTACCATCATGCGGCCAATATAAACCAATGTATTTATACTTTCATTTGCCTACTCCCAACCAATACTATGCCCAGGAGGCTATGAACCAAGTGGACTCAGCCATGAACCAAGTAGTCTTAACCACAATCCGAAGCAGACATAACTACTCACCAAAGCGACTCAACTATCTTACAACTATGGTATACTCTGGTCCATTCCTACAATCCCAACTACAAATGTTACAAGATCCATGACAACATTACCAATGCCATTTATGGTATCTATCAGTCACTCTAACCTAGGGATTGCAAATTCTCCATCTACACCTATCAAATAAGCAAAGGAGTCCCACACAATAGGCTAATCAGGCCTCTTCGCCATCATAAGCATCATAATCAAATAAAGCCCTATCATGGGCAGGATCCCAATTATCTAAAGTAGCCCTCCTGGCAGGCATCCAAACCTCAACTACAGACCAATCCTATTTCAAGAGGCATTCAAACACAAGCATGAACCTCAATCATGCATCCAAGTCTCAATCAAACAGCCAAATTTCAAATGGACAAATATCCTAAGACTTACTTAAATAATCAAATGTCTAACCTTAATTCAATAGCCAAGTATCCAACTTATCAAATAACCCAATGTTCAAATATCAACCAATAATAAATATCCAACCTCAATTCAATTATCAGTCAAATAACTAAACCCAAACCAATCTTCATGATATTCACATCTCCATGCCATCCCGGTACCATCAAATGTTCCAATCTCTCTGTTACCACACAAATTCAAATCCACATGGGGCATATCACATAATTCCACATTATCCATATATAATGTTTCATATAACTTAGTCAAAGTACTTTAATCATTTAACATTTACCCTATAACCAACTTAATATCAATAACTTCCCAAAATAGGTATCATATCTTAATTACATAGCAATTATATTCACCCAAATAGGCATTCATTCTCAATTCTGTAAAGATTGCACTCTAACTAATATATAAATCCCAACATACGTTCTCATACAAGCATGCATCGACTTTTCATTTATAATCAAAGCATGCTTCAAATTTTGATTAGCTGACCAAACTCAAATGTAGATTACATTACATCATTAACCCAAATAGTGTGAACTCATAGTAACATTCCATATTAGTCATTTGAGAAAATACCAAATTTCTTTAATTACATTAGCACATTCATGGCATACATGCTAATTCATTCAAATCATCATATTCACAAGCAAGTGAATTCTAATTAATCTCCAAGTCCAACC
>JAYJMB010046873.1:0-54430 GCA_036873735.1 Pouteria campechiana
CTCTCTCTCTCTCTCTCTCTCTCTCTCTCTCTCTCTCTCTCTCTCTCTCTCTCTCTCTCTCTCTCTCTCTCTCGATTGAGACCTTCCCTGTTGAGAGGGTCTTTTGAAGAAGGAAAGGTTTGTTTTGCATTCCTTATGCTCTTCTTCTTAAGAAGGAAGAATTCATTTAAAGCAACGCACTTCCTGAAGTAATAAGAAAGGATTAATAGCATGACATTTCTTGTTGGCCCCTGATATTTACAGCGAGTTTCAAATTTTCACATCATGGGATTTCCGATGCGTCCTTCAATCCTCGCATGCACACGTGCCTGACCCATTTCGAGGGAATTTTCACTGTCACTGTCGTGGCTGTCAATCATTCAAGCAAGCCATTGTCTGCATGGTGAATTGGTGATGCGTGCATCTCAGGACAAAGTAAAAGAAGGGCATCAAAAGATGAGAGGAGCAAAATGAGCCTATTAAAAGCGTAAATAAAATTAAAAATGAATGTATTTAGAAAAAATAAAATGAGAAGATTGATTGCACATATATCCCTTCCGTCACTTTGGGTTAGCGGCCCCCACCCAACGAACGGCTCAGATTCACGGATCAACCGGGCACGCATGCGATGTTGGAGGGACGGGAGCACGGCCATACCATCATCCGGCGTAGCAAGCCACATCGGAAAAAAATCAACGTCTGGGTTCCGCAGAACCAAATCGAGGAAAGTGTGAAATGATTCGCCATATTTTGGCGGGGCATCGGCCCAAGATCGCTCCATGCAAGTTGATGATGCCTGACTGGGACTGAAAGGTCGCCAAAAGAAACTTGAGAAATTTTCAAGTTGAAATTCATAGCTATGGGGTTGTCTTGCGTGTTTCTTTCTCCCCCATCGAAATCAGCACTGCTACGCATGCTGATGGACTTATTTCAATGCTCAGGATGAAAGCCTGTTTTGTGTGTAGGAAACAACGTCGATGGTCTTCTGTTGAAGAAGAAATCAAGAATCAATGAAAAGCGCTCTCGCCTGTTTGGAAGACCAAGATCAACTCCTTAGGTAGCGTGTGCGGTGGGCAACTAAGACGATGGATGGGCCCACAAGCCACATGATGATGTGGATGGTGGGCCCCTTTGTGCCCGCTTTTCCTCTCTGAATGTGAAAAGAATATCTCAAAGATGACAGAGTGAAAATAAAGAATGCCTAATATATCAATGCTTGATTATCTAAATGATGGTAGCTTTGCGGAATTTCAGCTGCACGTACAGTGAAAAGTCATAAAAATGAAAATTAAACGTGCCCATTGTCTGGTGCGATTTTTCACCGCAGGAAACAATAACAGCAATACAACGTGTATATCGCGACCAAAGGATTTCCACTGAACAACTAAACATGACATTGCATTTTCTATATGGTAGTTGGTATAAAAACTCGTTGTGTAAACCACATTTTAAAATTTCAATGTTTATAAGAAGGTTTCAATTCATGTACCAGCAAACCCAACAAGCTCATTTGTAGAGGTAGGGCGGCACGTTCTCAAGCTTGTTTTCGGTTGTACTGAAGCATCCACCGTCGTCGGGTGAGGAGTTGCATATCCATACAAAACCTAGGTGGGTCGAGTCGAAACAAGGCATGGGTCGAGTTACCCGAGTTACCCAAATTTCAGGGAACTTGCTCCAAACGCTTGCCTTCCTAATAAATACTAAAAGTTGTTCCAAAATTCAGATCATTTTATTTATTATTTATTTTTATTTTTGTCGACTGGCCATTATTCGGTAGTCACTCATTAGAATTCAAGGGATATTGCATGCAACTCACGTGGATCAGTTGCCATCTGGACCGTCAAAACCTTGGGCTGCATGGGGATGGACCATGGCCGAAAATTCGGACACATTGTTAGGTGGCTAGTAGCAAATGCTTGGCTTCATTGGATTTTAACCGTTGGAAAGACCGCTTCATTTCGAGTTTGCCTGGATGGGAGGCAATTGGATGGCTGTGGCCTGATCGGATAAGTATACCCCATGGTCGGTGGCTTTGTGTTCAATCAGCGATGATGCCACGGGTTGGACGGTCCAAATAGCGGGGCCCATGAATTAATGGCTGCCCTGAATGTTCGAAGAGGATTGGCGCAAGCATATGAGATGTGACAGCACGGCACGCCCATCCAACCGTTAACCATGATATGTTTTATTCCGCTAATGACTGCTAACAGCCAACAAATGCTTGAAATTGTCGTCTCGCCGACTGCTGAGAGATTGGTCGCTCCACTGCTGACTGTTGGAGGCAGATTGCAGTACAAACGATGGCATCGGGATAAAGGTTCAATTTCTCTATGGACGAGATCGATTCCCATCCCTAAATTAATGCGTGCTTGGATGATTCATGCAAGGATCTATTTAACTAGTAAATACTATTAAAAAATATATAGAAAAAATGCATTGCATAAAAAATCATGACAAGAAACCTCCATGGAAGAGACGAATAAGAAAAAAAGTAAAGTAAAATCTAAGAAAACAGAGAAAAATATAGATGACAATATAAAGGTATTAATTAAAAATAAAAAGAACAAAAATAGACATATAAAAACTTTTGGATAACATTAACAAAGTTATTGTTATAAATATAGATAATAAAAAAATATAATTAATAAATTATTTAAATATCACATTAATAAAGAGGGTGAATAAAAAAGAAAGATGCCTTTAGTTCTTTTTTAAGAAAAAAAAGAGCTGATAATGAAAAAAAAAGAGCAAGAAAGGTAATAAAAGATAAATGGTAATATTAGCTATAGAGCGATTAAAGACATTTTTTCAAAAGAAAGTTATATAATAATGTGACAAAAGATTAATTATGAGTATTTAAAATATATTAATGAAAATAAAGAGCAAGAAAGGTAATAAAAGATAAATGGTGATGTTAGCTATAAAGCGATTAAAGACATTTTTTTCAAAAGAAAGATACATAATAATGCTAAAAAAATAATTATGAGTATTTAAAATAAATTTCTCATAAAATAACCTATTCTCCATTCACTTATCCAAGTTATAAGTAAACAACCTATTCCCCATTTACTTATCCAAGTTATAAGTAAACAAGTTACTATGAGCTATAAAATGTAAGTAATATCCGTAACATAGAAAATGATATTAATTATAATGATATCAATTATTAAGTAAACAAGACTTAAATCAATAAAAGTTATTGATAACAAATATAAAAAGTGATAAAAAAAAATGGAGATGCCATGAAGAAAAGAAAAAGTATAATAAGCCATTGGGGATATAATTTTCCTTAAAATTACTTTTCACTTCTTTCTAATCCCTGTTGCCAATCATCACCTTCGCTTACTTTTGGCTTTTCTTTGAAATAAACTAACGCTCTCAATATGCTGATTACCTTCAAATAAAGTAATTATTCTGCTAAATTATGGGGCGGACTCATGCGCCCTTCGGATGGGCCCCTGACGTGATCTACGCCTGGAAGCGGTTCATCTTTCGTCCACTTCGCGACTCAGATCCAAATGTAAGCCGAAGGTTATTGGGCCCACGTATTCACTATCACGATAATCAGAACCTTCCGTGGTGCGGATTCTATCCAACTCGTTTCACCCTACTTTACGGCTATGAAATTCAGGGCACCCTCTGCAAATGCAAATTATCGACCGATGAAATTCGCCCGTCATAAACAACCATAGCTATTATCATCACGTTCTCGGAGTGTACGGTCGAGATGCAATTCCAAAGGAACTGTGGCAAAAGTGGGATTGGACGGATAGAATCTTCCGATAGCGAATATCGGACCCCTACGGAGTCGCTATCAGATCGACCGCCAGGATCAAAGGGCCCCACGTGTTTGAATAAAATCCTGCCCACGTGTCGATGACTGGTTCCCCGCGGCAGTTCCTTATTTTCGGTGTCTCCACGCCTAAAAACCACGTCCTCGTCCTGGCGAGCCAACACGAACAAACCAAAACCTCTTACCTCAAGCAAACTCAACCGTATTCGCACGCGACTTATACTCGAGAGGCTTCGCACATAAACAAAGCATATTCCTACAATCCCAACCATAAAAAAAATATGTGTTTGCAATGTCATTTTTTCTTCTAAATAGCATAGAATAATACGCATCCTATTAATAGGAATACCATGCAATGCATCTTGCATTGTATATTATCGATTCGATCAATGTGATTTTTGTAAAACCAAGCATGCTTTTTGCAACGAATAAACGTTCTGAGTCTCGTTGTAAATGCGAGGAACGCCCTGCCCACCCCACACCCGCATGCCTACGATACCACCAAAGCAGTGGACGCGTATCTCCAGTCCAGCGCGGACGGCATCGACATCTCTCGCGTCTCTACGTCATCTTGACAGTATCTAGTACGTCCAAATGTTTTGTAACCGCATCTTACCCGTCCATGCCAAATTTCGCGGTGCAAAATCACATTATAAGATTGTGGGTTTACAACCGGGTTGCCCTAGTGACATAAAGCTTCTTCGCATATTTGTATCCGCCTAACGTGCATCATTCTAACGTGCATCATTCGCGGTTTGGATGATATGAAAACTTCTATAATGTCTCCCGAACCAAAATTTCGGCTCTTTTTTTTCATGACTTCTTTTGAATTTATAACCATAATATAGACAAAATTCATGACATTTTCTTAATTTTTACTACGATCAACGGAGTGGATTTTAATTTACTTAGCTTGTGGGCCCTGTATGATTATGCACTGCATGTGGGAAGTACGGACGTGCACGCACAATAGCAGCATGTTGCTCCGGTAGCTTCTTAATAAAACCCGCCCGCTTTCTCCCGTTCCCTCGAAAATCCGTCTCCGTCCGACTTTTTCCTTTCCTCCTGCGCTGCGAGCGAGCGGCGCCGCGATGGAGGTAGCTCAGCAAGCCGGATATGCCGACTCAGTGGATTCATCGCCGCACTCACTCACCACCGACTCATGGGACGAGCCATCTCAGCCCCCATTCCAGCTTCCGCCCTCGGCTAAAATACGCCTGATGTGCAGCTACGGCGGGCGCATCGTCCCCCGTCCCCACGACAAATCCCTCTGCTACCTAGGCGGCCACACCCGCATCGTCTCCTTCGACCGCGCCACCACCAACCTCTCCTCCCTCTCCGCCTCCCTATCCTCCACCATCCACCAACCCCTCCCTTTCTCCCTCAAATACCAACTCCCCAACGAAGATCTCGATTCCTTGATATCCATCGCCACAGATGAAGACCTCGACAACATGATTGAAGAGTACGATCGCCTCTATTCTTCCGCCCCCGCGATTGGGGTCGCCCACAAGCCAGCCCGAATTCGCCTGTTTGTCTTCCAGTCCAAGCCCGACGCTCTTTCCGCCCCGTCGTCGATCGGGTCTGACGCAAAGTCCGAGTCTTGGTTCGTCGACGCGCTGAACGCGGCGGATGTTGTCTCCGGCGTGCCGCGCGGGATGTCGGCGGATGTGAATTCGTTGCTTGGGCTTGATGTGAGTGGGGAGGATGGAAATGGGAAGGGATCGGGAAGGGAACGAGCGGCGGTGGCTGCGCCGGATGTTCAGTCCGTGCCCGGTTCGCCGCTCGTTGAGTATGCGTCGTTGTCGTCTTTTGAATCTGGATCGTCGATGCCATCGTCAGCGTCTAGGTTTGGGGCTGATGATGGCGGGGCAAGATTGCCGGAGACAGCGACGGGTGGGTTAGAGGAGCAGTTTTCGCGGTTGGGTATTAGCACGGTTGGTGGGAATAGACAAGATGAGAGCTTTCTTTCTCATACTGGTTTTCCGCAGACGCCGACTGGGGCGACGAATTCTCAATTGAAGGATGAGAGGGTTGAGCAGTCGTCCCCGATGGCGAAGAATATGAAATCACCACCACAGACGCCTATGCAGGCACAGCAGAAACAGGTCGTGCTGGATTTTCTAGCTGATGCAGCTGTTGTAGGGTATGTGTCAGCTTCCCCTTGGGTTCTGTTCCGTCTTTTTTTTTTTTTTTTTGCTTTAGTGATTCGTGCTTGTTTTTGTTTAATTCCAATTGGGTTTCATGTATTTTGCAGCCCTTCAGGGGCAGTTTCTCATACAAAGCCCATGTTTTATCAAGATTCATCAGCAGCTGTTGCTGTTGAAGACAAAATTTCAGCAGCTTCAGCGGCTAATCCTGTTTCAGATGCACGAAGAGATTTTTCGAATTCGAACTATCAAATTCCAGTCCAAGTTCAGGACCCGGGTCTTGTATCACTACCGCAACATGAGCGGCAGCAGCAGTTCTTCCCTGCTGCGCATTACATTCACCATCTTCCAACAGGGCAGCCTGTGCCCATCTCTTCTTACTACCAGATGCATATGTTTCAGCAAAACCCACCACAGCAGCAACAGCAGTTTGATCAGCAGTTCTCCATGTATTACATGCCGGTTGGGCAGGGCCAACCTTACAATTTAGCCCTCCATTCAAACTTAGGTGACGCTCATTCGATCCATCCCGGCAAGCCAGCAGTCTCACATCCTAATCCTGGAGTAATTCCCTCTGCATCCGTCTATCCAACAAGAACCGGACAGCCTCAAAGGGCAGCTGCCGATGCCAGTCCACAGCTCATACATGTATCTGATCATCAATTTCAGCAGCATCAACAATACATGGGCTATCACCAGCTGCAAAATCAGTCGCAGCTGCCACAAGCTGCTGCAGCGAAGTTTCCATTCGATTTTGCCGACCCTTCAATCGCCCAAATGTACTACCCTCATCAGGGTCCCGGCATGGCGCTTCAGTATCAAGGCATGAATTCAGCGGCAAAGGCAGCACCAGAAAATTCAAGGCCGCCACAGCTTGTTGAAGCTAAGCAGAACCGAACCTCACAGCCACCGTGACTGCAATTTTGAAGGTGTTTGGCCCATTCCAATCCTTTGTATGCTTATTCGAGGAATGCCATCTTGCAGCTACCTCCTCACAGTATATCTTTCAAACTTGTTCGACTTTTGGGACTGTCAATCTACCCGCTAGCTGCTTGTGATGAATTAGTAGAGGTTAAGGCAACTCAAGCCATCTTCTTGTTGTGGGTTTTACTGTTTGAATGTAATCCGTGGGTCAATCTGATTCCACCATTCATTCTACAAAGTGCAAATAGCTGGTTAGATGGATTCTGTGGATGACAGCCTGGTGATACCGTGAGCATATATCTGTGCCTGTATGGACGAACTCATATGGGGCAAGGCGGGTTATACTTCAGTGGCATTTCTCTAATTGGGTAGCAAGCTTTTACTAGTGTTTGGATTACTGTATTGTATTTGCTTTGTCTGTTTCTAATAGGAATAAAAAAGCTTTTTTCTTTTTCCCCCCTCTCTTACTCTCTTTCCTTGGTGTACAACTGTTTATCCAATTGCCCCTAGTTTATATTTCATATTTTATGGAGTACTGGTTTGCCAGAAAGTTACAACTGTGTTTACTATATGGATATGGACAACCATGAAAACAGTATGCTTTTGGTTGTAGTAACATATGAATCCAGCCAAATCCAGCTCATTCATTACATAATTATAAAAAAATATTAATACCAAGGAAGGTACAAAACACAAATCATATGAAAATGAGGGGTTATTTGCATAGATGTAAGTTTGTTCCGTCTTACACAAATATTCTTGACATTAGAGTTCGTTAGCAAATGATCATTAAATTAGTTAATATTGATAAATCTGATAAAAATCTTTAAAAATATATAATTTCTAATAGAAATAAAAATAAGATAAATTTTAAATAAATATTTAAAAATAAAATATAAATTAAAATAGCTATAATAAAATATAAAAATATCTTTTTATTCTTTTATAAGAATAAAAAGGTAAACAAAAATAATCCACTTATAACCTCAAAGTCCAAAAGGACTATTTTTTAAATCTTTGTAAAAAATAAAAGTTTTTTTATCTTTTATCATGACTATTTTTTATTTATATTTTATTTTAAACTATTTATTTAAACTTTATATTATTAATTTTATTTTATTAAAAATTATGTATTTTCAAGGGTATTTTCATCAATTTACATCAAACTTAACACAGTTAACTAACTTAACGTCAATTTCTTGTAAGATAGAATAAACCTGAAGGATGTTGGTGTAAGACGAAACAAACCTTCGGAGTATGTTTGCAAAGAGCAATGCGGTATGGTAATAGGCGTATTTGGTCAAAACTAAGGGGCTTTCATGCAAATATCCTGAAAGTGAGTTTAATTAAGTATAAAAAGGTCATCCTTTAGGCCGGTGTGTGTAAAGAGGGCTGGAGAGAACAAATGGCTGTGAGTTCCGCCCCATTGGAGGCCCTGGAATTGGCAGAATCTTTCAATGCCCTTAGCCCTGAATATCGATCTTCTTTCTCTTCTATCTTTATGTCTACCCTTAAAGGGAAGTCCAGCAAGTGATGCATGGGGGACACGCCAGACTTCGTGGTAGGAATGCCAGTGGCAGTATCCCTAGGCACCAAGAAAACAACGTCTTTTATTCCCACCGGGCCACGGCGGATTGCTAATCTTTGAAGTCCATCTGTGGTTGCGAATCCTCCATGCCAGAGTCACGCCAGCATTGTTGGGTTTTAATCTCAATAGGAGATTTAGCTGCTGGTCAATCAATAGTAATTGAGAATTTTCCTGGCACAAATCAAATCAGACATTGTAAAGATAGAACAAGACCGAGGGACTGACCATACTGACTCATGATATGGAAGCAAGATCCAAATTGTCGTAGATGGATCAACCTTGGCGCTGGCATTCCCGGTGGCCCCGAGTCAGGTTGGGTGAATCGGAAACAGCTTATCCATTGCATAGCTGATATTAGCTCTGGTGGGCTACCTGGTTTTGACATTGTGGCTCAGATGCGACAGGCAAGCAAGCGGTTTGCATGGAAGATTGAAGAGCCATGGTGGAGTCCACAAGCTTTTTATATAAAATCCATCTTATCTATCTAATATTAAGAAAAAAATCACATTGTCCGCATGAAAAATACGCTAGAACCTTTATATTCCATGTTCAATTTATGACTTCAATGTACACTTCATTCTATTTTCAACAAAAATATAAAACAGAAGCATTTTCTGATAATTTTCCATTTGTGGGTTATCTTGCTTCCACCCAAAAGGGCCTGTTTGACACTTCAAGTGGGCGACAACAGTGCTAAACATAAATGCCTTAATAAAATACTCTCTGACCTCGCCTCTCCTTCTGACTTCTAAAGGATATCAAGGACATGTGCACGAAACAGGCTAGTGTAGAAACCCATGTTCGGGAAAAGGAGAAAATGCAGCGAAGTGCCAACCCGGTCTACAACCAGCACAGCAGGCGACCCCATACCTATCCTTTTTCCGCTCTTTTCGCTCAAAATTTGGGATCTATCTCATCTTCCTACGAAAATCGGTGCGCACTTGGATTAAGGATGCTTGTTAACTGTTCCTACTGTTTACATGCAACGTACCAAAAATTACGCTAGCATGTACATTGAACTTGCCTGTTTGGTGGGTTTTCCTCGATCTTACCGCTTGATTTCTCGATGCAAGCTATTTATTCCTACATCAAACATTCCTTTTGAGGCCGGTTGTTGTAACCGTTTGCTTACATACCTTCTGGGGCCTCGCGGCTGCAACAATTTTCAATGCATTTCATTTTCTCTTTCCAGATGCAAACTAAGTGTACCCGATTGCCAGGGCTGAACTTTTGACCATAAGATATCCAAAAGATCTCTTGATATTTAGAAAGAGGCACGTTGGCAATCCAATTCCGGTGTTAGATTTTCATCAAATGCATTTGGTGAGCTCCAAATTTGAAATTCAATTTTCTTCGGACTAATGTCAAGCCAAATTGCCAGTCTTCTTAACCTCTTCTCCCAGTCTACCTCCCTCCAGACATTCTCTGATCACCATCTTCTTAATTGTAAATTCATATATATATATATAAGAAAAATAAAAATATGAAGTTATTAGAAACAGAAAATTTAATCTTGCAAATGAATATTAATTCTTGGAAGTTTAATGCCAAGTCACTCCTATATGGTGAATTCCTCCTTGATAAATTTTATTGCAAAAAAACACCCTTTCGAATAATATACTTTCTTTTTCGTCATCATCTTAATCATCGACGATACAAGCATTGCTACAGATACAGAATGTTGTGGACTTCGAGTGTTTTGGACCAAGTATGAAGGCCAATTGATTACCTGCTTGATATGTCCAGTCCAAGGGCTGGCATCTTGGCGTCAACCATTCGGGCTCATCTTTGTTTCAGGCGAATGTCAGTAGCGGCTGAACTCATACTTGTGGGTTTGTTTAAAATTTTCGAGCTAGCCCCAAAATCCAGAGCCCTATTTCTGCGCATTTGTAAGTTCATCAAGTTAGGGTGCTTACGAACTATGTTTGTTTAGAGAGAATCTCTCTCTCTCTCTCTCTCTCTCTCTCTCTCTCTCTCTAATATCGCATGTATCTACCGAAACTATAACAACTTTTCCATTATTACCTTTTTAGCGTTTGTCTGCTTTGGTTTTATTTACTATATGATACCATTTTTTTCACCCATTTTAAGAAAATTTCATTTCCAGACTATCCAAATTGGCCCAACAATGTTTATATTTTATTTTTACAAACCTTCTGCCAAATAAGGCTTTTGAGAAACACTATTTTCTAGAACTGACTTGCACGAAAAATTATTTTTAAGGGTGTCATGCACATATGCCCAGACTTTTGTATTGAAGTACTGTTCATTCAAAACAATAAAAACAGTATTCAAATGCCCTTACGATTGTCCTTGATCTCTGGAAAGTTCTGTCGAGCCATCAAGAAAGGTGTGGATGTCCCTGAAATCTTAAAGGAGATTACTATATGATATCAATTCTCAGGAAAATTATTTTATATTTCTCTCACGTTTCTAATGTTTTCTATACTTATTTTGTGTTTAAAAATGCGGCCTAATGTTTCATGATAGGTTCGAACGAGTCCAACGTAAGCTATTTTTCTAAATAAATTCATATCTATTAATCTTATGAAGCTTGAAAATGAAATCTAAACTGTTCCTTTAATTTCATTATTATTTTAAACAGCACATTAAAATGCTCATAAGGCTAAATAATTAGAGTTATCATATTCCTCAAAATCCGAAATTTGGCGGTTCAGATAATAGCTTACTGTCCACGTGGGCCCATGAGCAGCTGTCCAGAGGCAAAGCTGGGAAAACGATGCCTGGTGCAGACTGCATACTAAAATACTACAGAACTGTTCTCTTCTCTCGTCAGTCAAGGTGCTTTGCGACACTCTTCTCGCCACCAAATGCACGTGCCAGGGCGAGCTCTCTCCAGCTGCCATGGCTGCTCTTACTGTTTTCCTCTTCTCTCCTCTTCCCTTTTGTCCCCGTCCTTCCTCCGAATCACGGAAATGCCCCTCCCTTTTCTCCATCTCTCCCCCAACGACATTTAAAAGGCAGGTATTCCCTCTCCGCTCCACCTCTGCTGATCACCAAAGCGCCCATCTTTTCTTCTCTCATTCCCACTCTTTCCCTTTCTCTCGCTGCAGAAGCTACAAGCTCGCCTGCTGCGTCTGCCTCGATCGAACGGCCCAGAACATCTCCACTTCATCAAGCGACAGTCCTGATGATCTCCGCATCGTCTTCGCTGCAGGCGGCACCGGCGGGCACATCTACCCGGCGATCGCTATCGCCGATGACATTAAGCTGGTCGAGCCCTCTGCGAAGATCCTCTTCGTCGGGGTCCAGTCTGGCATGGAGTCCGTCTCCATCCCGTCCGCCGGCTATGATTTTGTCGCTATCCCCGCCGTCGCCCTCGTGCGCCCTTTCCTCTCCCTTAAAAATCTCGTCTTTCCTTTCCGCCTCCTTCAATGCGTTGCTGCCAGCTACAAGTTGCTGAGGGACGTCCGCCCTGCGGCTGTTGTTGGGACCGGAGGCTACGTCTCGGCTCCCACCTGCCTGGCCGCTGCTCTCCACGGCATCAAGCTCGTGATCCAAGAGCAGAATTCCGTGCCTGGGCTTGCGAACCGGCTTCTTGGGTTCTTTGCTCACACAATATTCATTGCGTTTGATACCTGTTTGGAGTACTTTCCCACGAAAAAGTGCGTTTTGAGTGGTAATCCGGTGCGGGCATCGCTGCGGATGTTCACATCGAAGGCAGCGGCGAAGCTGCATTTCTTTCCACGGGCTGCAGTGGCAGGGGCGGAGGTGGTGCTGGTGTTGGGTGGGTCCTTGGGGGCGAGTTCGATAAATATTGCAGTTTTGAATATGTATCAGCAGATGCTGATGGATAATGAGAAGAGGTTCTTGATATGGCAGACAGGGGTTGAAGGTTTTGATGAGATGGAGAGCTTGGTGAGGAGCCATCCTCGGATGCTTCTTACACCGTGAGTCTCTCTTCGTCTGCTCCCTAATTTTGGTTTGTTTATGGAACTGCCATCATGACCCACTGCATTACTTTATAAATTCCTTCTTTTATATATAATTTATACTGTTTTGTACCTTTAATGCTTGAAGAAAATGGGAGGTGAAAAATGTGATAACAAATATCTTGTCTCCTATTGCAGTTCTATAGTGGTAGATATGATACCTGATTGGCTGGTAGCCTGGTGGACCAAGTTCTGGTTCAGATTTCCAAATGCTATGATGTCGTATCATCTGAAGATATTAAATTCACGATCATTTAATGAGTTCATTATCATGACTGGGATTCTTTTCCATAACATAAGTTTCGAAGCTTGATGTTTGATGACCTGCCCTGCATCCAGTTCCAGTATTGAATTGATTTGTAAGCTATAAGTTTGTTGGCATGTTTCATGCCCAGAAGTGAACTTATTTCTTTTGGTAGTTTTATTCCGTCTTTATTTCGAATTTCATGATAATTTTACTGTCAAATTGTCAAGGTTCTTGCACAGAATGGATCTGGCTTATGCAGCTGCAGAGGTCATTGTTTCTAGAGCTGGTGCAATGACTTGTTTTGAGATCTTGGCCACTGGGAAGCCATCTATTCTGGTAATTCACCTATCATAGAGTATTTTTATTGTTCTCTTGTTTCAATGCAGGAGGACAAATGGGCTGCCTAGTGATAATAAGAAAGTAGAAATATGTTTGAATTATGTGTTGTTGGACAATGAATTGGACCAAACCAAACTTAGGAAAACCTAAACTGGGTTAAAATCTTCTCCACTTCAGCCAGTTGTTCACCATTAAGTTTATTTGCAAAATGGAATTGCTTATTTGTCTAGTCGTTGCTGAGTTCCATGGAAATACCATTGATTTGCAATTATTTAAGATAAGATTGGACTTCTCATAAGCATGGGGAGGTCAATCTTGTAGTTGATAGTGCAGCTTATATGCTCAAGAATTCTGCTCTGTATTGTTGACATGTATCCTGAGTCTAGGCAGCCTGTTGCACTAGCAGCTCCTTTATTTTACTGCTGATGCAAAAAAATGTGGCCTTAGAGCTGATGCAGCCTTTAATATGTCATGTCTTTGCGATGAAATATCATCTCCAATTTATTTCAAACATATTGGAAAAAGTTCTAGATTCTTTCTGTTTTCTAATTGGTCTTTTCCACGTTCTTGTATCATTTTTGTGTAATTATATTACTTTCCCCCGTCCTTATCATAGATACCATCACCAAATGTTGCTGAAGGTCATCAAACAGGAAATGCATCAATTATGGCAGACATTGCCGCTTCAAGGGTTTTGACAGAAGATGAACTTGACTCAACTACTCTTTTAAATTCTATTGATGAGATCTTAGGTATGTGAAATTTCTCGTGCCTTTCGATAATTGCTTGTCCCTTAGTCACCTGTTTCTATCCAGAAAGACTAAATACTACATGAGCACATATTTGCTTAGTAGTCAAAGTTGCTAGGTGCATTAGGCCCTCTAACACTGGAAAGGCTGAGGCGTGCACAAGTTTCCAACTACTATGTTTTTGTCTTTTAAATCAACAAAGGTCAAATCTGAAAGAAAAACTATTTTTTGTTCAAGCAGTCAGGCATAGCTCACCAGGGTGAATAAACCAGTCGCATTAACCAATCTTTTGGAAGAAGCTACTAAATCAATTGGTAAAACCAAAGCTTGGCAACTGTTTGAACATGAACACAGGGATTCTGGAGATCTACTTTGCTTGGATTACCCTCAGAAATTTATCCAAAGTTTCTCCTTATATATCAACTTGACTCCCTCTGGAATCTTATTCTGAATGGTAAAGTAGATAGAGACAATTGAGTTTCTGAATGCTTTGGGCCACTATTTGCATTTTGAGGGAATGTATTGGAGAGTCTAGCAATTACTTTTTTGTGCCCTTTTTGGTATACAAACATTATGGTATTAGTTTAACATTGTTTATCCATGTTGTAAAATGAAACAAATAATTCACCACCAAATAATCTCTAAAGGAAATTAAAAGAATGAAAAAAATAAAAATAAAATAGGAAAACAAAAGAAAAATAAAAGAAGGAAAATTGCATTTCAAAGTCTCCAAAAATGCCTTGGCACACACAAAAATTAGATGCTAACTGCACCTAAGAACATGCCAATGGTTAGGGCATGAAGGGTTTACGTGAGGCACAAGTGACCTGGAGCCTGCAGCCTAGACACTTTCGACATAGCATAAAAGAAAACTTGCTTTGAAAAAAGCAAATTTTCAATCCCTCAATGGGACATATACCTACTGTAATAATCTTACTCTTTTCCGTTATTATCTTTCCTATAAAAAAGTTTATTTATTTCATCTTTCTTCACTTTATAGCTAATTATATCCTATGCTGTTGACATCATTTTCTTTCACATCTTTTCATTTCCACCTATCCAAACAAGCTCTAGTCTGGTTTTGTGGCTTTGGCCATGAGTGCAATGTAACTTACTATGCTTGTGCTTTCTTTAGTCATTTGAATAGTGATGGAGCTTGGTTTCAGATAATGTCTTCCCATGGTGTTATACTTTTATCATAATGGAACTGCTATTTGTTTCTTAGTTACTATACCATGAGGAGTGAATCACCAGAAAGCAAACTTCATGGTGGAGAATCAATCAAATCCAAATACAAATGTCCAAGTCCAATAATCAAGCTGCCACTATTTCATGAAAGTGATTTCCAGATTATTTTTCTGGTTATTTGATAAGCTGGGCACTTGTGGTGGAACTGATGCCCATGCACCCAGCATTGGGGGGACTATTGGAAGGGCTCATGGGTGCATTCCTAGTGGATGCATGTGTCACTTCAGTTGTCAACAATGTTGCCTTGGTGAATATAGTAATTAAAGGGATTTTCAATAGAAGAAGGGAAGATGGTGTGAAACTATGTTCGACCTGGATATTTGTGTCTGTGCTTTTTTTCCCTTCTTTTTCTTTTTCTTTTTCTTTTTGATGGTTCAAATTATAATACCTCGCAAGTCCACTAGTGTATAGCAGTACAGTGTGTATGAGCAAGGGTCGATCCCATAGAAAACAGTCAATTGATTTTAGATTAAGTTACTAACTAAAACTAACTCTGAAAAGATGACTTTCGGATTAAACTAATGTGAATAGTAAATTAAGAAGATAATCAGAAATCTATGGCTATAGAATGATATAAGATAGATTGCAAGTGGTGAAGGTCTAGGTTTAGATTTCACCACTTAATGACTCCTCTTGCCATTTAAATATTGGATTCAATGCTTGCTCGAGTTCGTTCTTTCTATGATATGATTATTACTGTTTGGTGTATAAGTTTAAATCAAGCGCTTTCACTCGTTCCAATTACCTATGATGTGTAGCATAATTAAGGTGAAAACCCATTACGATTAAGAACTATGAACCAAGTATAATTGAGTAGTTGTGCGTTAGGTGTGCGCCTTAACTATGCATAGATCATCAATAAGATTTATGAAACTGGTGATCAAACAATTACACAAATCAAATGATTAAAATAAGGCCCATGAATAAAAACACCACTTGCATTAAATAATCAATAATCCAAATAACAAGACTCATAAAAAAAGGCTACATTTTCACACTAGAAAGAAGGAAAAAGTTTATGAAGAAAATCACAGAAACTCCCTTCATGATGAACATCATACTGCAAATCACCTTCTTGAATCGCCTTCGCTCTCTTTGAATTCTCCTTCATTGTTCCACAAAATCTCCTAAGAGTAGCTGCCAAAAAAAGACCCTAGCACTCCTCTCAACAAGCTCTCTTAAGAATTCTCAAAAGGATCCTTAAATACTGCTAAAAATGTAGCAATTCTGCACCTGTCAAAAAAATATAAAACTCAGATTTTGATAAGCCGCTGGCTCCGGCGGCTCCGGTCTACTGTCCATTTTGCCGCTTTACTTCTTCAGCTTCGCTCCCTTGTTGTTGTGCTTGCCTTCTTCATTACTTTGCTGCTTCATATTGGATTGCTTTTTCTCCTTTTCTCCACTCTTCCCCCTACCTAAATTCATAACAAAAACATGTGAAATTGACATAAAACTAATCAAAGATTGCACAAAATTAAGCTTAAAAATACAAAATATAAGTGAATAAAATTCACTCATCAAATAGATTGGCACTGCCGGTGCCGATCTGCTGTCCATTCTGCCGCTTTACTTCTTCAGCTCCGCTCCCTTGTTGGTGTGTTTGCCTTCTTCACTGCTTTGCTGCTTCATATTGGCTTGCTTTTTTTCCTTTTCTCAACTCTTCAACTCACCTAAACACACAACAAAAATATGTGAAATTGACATCAAACTAATCAAAGATTGCTTGGAATTAAGCTTAAAAATACAAAATATAAGTGAATAAAATTCACTCATCACTTTTTCTTTTTTTTAAGAATCTTGGAAATTCCATTGACTTGGTGGATCACCTGAACTGCCATTTCTTTTTTGTTCCATTTATTTTTAGCCTCAATTTTCAGGCAAGTCTCAAGCAGATGTTTGCCGGCTTACTTTTAAATGGGCTCGAGAACCCTGCTCTTGATTAGTAATTTTTATGAGTGAGGCTGTGTAAAAGCATGTTCTAAGTGAAATTGTTAGCAGTCTTGTTGGAGACAATCTTTTATTCCCCCTCTTACACTTTGTCCTTTCACTCAGCTGTTTTTTTTTTTTTGATTCTTCACAATTCCTTTTACATCTACAAAATTACAGTGATGAGTTGTGAAAACAATTTGGTTATGGTTGTCTGTAACTATTTTTTGTACCCTTTTAGTGGAATTCGAAGTTAACTTGTGGTGTTCCTTAGCCTCAATCTGATGTCTAGAGTTACTTGTGGTTGGCCATCTAATGATTGCTTATCAAAGTTCCATGCCTGGCTGCCTGTCAATTGATTGCCAAAACTAAGCAACTAAATCAGGTAATATGAATAATGATTCCTATGACATATTTTTTCAAAAAATAAGCAGTGTTGTAAGGGTATAACTAAAATCCTTGGAGAAAATGCTACATCACATCACACATTGCTTAGTAGCAGGCACCAATCATGTGCATGCACAGCTTTATGGTCTAAAGCTTTTTAATGAATGCAATTTCGCTAGTTTTATAATCTAGTGGAAATTATTCTTACTTTCCATTTGATTATGGATTTCCTTACCCATTATTTTACAGGGGAGGAAATTCTGATGGCGAAGATGTGTGAGAAGGCCATGAAGGCTGCAATGCCTGATGCATCCACACAAATTGCTCAACACATACTTTCCCTTGTTAGGCTGCCAGTGCAACAGAAAAATGACCCAAGGCATGAAAGATGACAGGTACAATCCATTAACAAAGAAGATTCTACTGTTTTCCTTATCATTTACAAGTTTTCGAATTGGATATGCTTACATTTGGAGTATGGAGAGGCAGTTTTTATTTTTTATAGCTAGATTTTTTTCATTATGGTGAAAGATTGTTATTGGAACTCAATGAAGTTGTAAGCTGCCGAATTAACCTGTGGATTGGAACTTGAGTACACTTTGCTGGTTCCTCACTTCCACCGCTCCTTGTGTTACTGCTGCATGCATGGGAGGTCTTTTCCTCTCATCAGGCAAGATTTAATAGGCTGAAAAACATGCGGGCAAAATATATAATTGATTCTGGACTCCCTTAAAAGCATCCACTGGATTCTGCTTGTTGGTGTTCATCTATAAGCTACTTTGGTGTGTATTAGACTGCATCCACAAGCCTATTTGTATCTGCAGTTTCTCTTCTAAATTTTACAAAGCCCTTTATCACTAATAAAAATGTGTACAATAGAGACATGATCTTTAAGGATGTGGAAGGTATATCAATGTCAGCATATTGTTGCTGGTCAATTCCAATCTAAAATGCCGTGGAACTTTGGGGGCCTACTCTTGTATTAGTGGCTCACAACCATCCAGACCCCCATTCTAAGGTGGGGTGGCTCAAGGCTCCATCATATTATTATGCTTTTCTGGTCAATATCTCATTAAGAGCTAGCATCTGGATGAGATCTCTCCTATTCCCCAATATAGGACTATAGAGGCATCTTTTCTTCAGGATGCCCATGGCCTAGTTCAATATGAGATTCGATTGGCTATGATACTACTCGCTGTAGTTTGGTTCCACCCTAAAATGCTAAGGTACTTAAGGAGGCCTACTTCCACACAAATAGTAAAGAGCTCTCATTTTGATGTAGAATGCCTCGAGTTTCTATCACATGCATAGCCTAGTTTTTGGTTTGGGCCCACCAGCTAGGCACCTACAGCTTGCATAATTCATTGTACAGTGACTAGATGTTAAATGCAAAGGTCACTTAGGACGCAGCTTGACACTTGCCTGGCACAAATTATACCTAGTCTTGTCTTGTTATTGGTGTGACTGCCTTGTGGAACTCTGGCTGAAAATCAGGTGGTTCATCTCTGTGTTAGCATTGTTTGGCTGACTCCTCCTTACATGCATGAATTACTTCAATATTCTAGCTTTAAATGTGTCTGATTCTACGAAAATGATTTGTGATTGGTCCCACAGTTGTACATTCATGTCCCATATCATCGTTGTGATTTTCCTTGGGCAAAATGTAATAAGTTGACTTCTCCCTCTGTTTTGACGATTCGGATGTAAGAGAATTATCGATACAAGAAGAGATGAAGTGGCAATTGACAGTTCACAGCTTCTAATTTGACACCTAGACATGTCGGAGAATAAGGAGTAGACTGTTCAGCCAACCCCGGCTCATTCATCAGGTGGCCTGTGTACATACTGGAAAAGAGCATGGTTAGAAGAGATGATGGAAGGCCTTCAACGAGGTCCTTTGGTGCTGCAGAGACAATCAGCATAAAAAGTTATGGGAGGGTGGGTTGGATTGGAATGTGCTTGAAGACCCATCAATCATCCATGTGGCTGGGGCAAGTATGAGTCAGAACCATTATTATCCGCAACACATTGGCAATGCTCAGGGTGGAATATCATTTTTCAGTATTTTGCAATCATTAGCTAGGTACTTGTTGACTTCAAATTATGCATAATGGCCCAAGATTTAGCTACTGGAATGTGTATCATTTTATTCTGATAAAGATTATTCTTATCTTCTTCGCCTAGTTGGCGCTACCCTTATCGTAAGGATCTCATTACTGTGTACTTGTGCTAATTATCATTTGTCATTATTTCCTTCCACACGATGCTCAGTCTATGTTCCTGCACGAGGAAGTGGATCTCAAATGGACCCTTGCTGGCAACGGAGCCACCCTTGTCTGATCTTGTGTAATTAACATGGTGGTTGCAAGCTGCACCTGAACTCTGCAGGGCCTCGATGTTTCCTTCAGCTGCCGCGCCTCGGGTGTAGGGGGATGCGTCGTTCCCAGGCTGCCACAGTAGGAGAAATGTAGACGTCTTTGTTAACCTCTCCTTGCCCGCGCAAGACGCAAATGACTGTTACAACGGAACAGCTGGCGGGCACCCAATCGCCGCAACGGATTCTCAGTGGCTGTGCGCGTTTTTTTTCTAATCCAACCGTTTCACAATAATTTTAACCGTTATTATTTAGTTTTCCGTAGTAAATTAGCCAAATTGAAGGACGACCCATGTGGGATTAGCCGTTGATATGTTTTTATGAGAATTCATGTAACCTCATATACATCAGTCAACTCATTAAATCTGTGTTTTTCCAAATCGAAAAAAAAGTTCGCACCAACCTCTCGATGGGCCTTGTGATGCTTTAATTGATGATACGGATTCAACTTCCATATTTGAGCTTTGATTTAGCTGTTTTTTTTTTTTTTTTTTTCTAAATAGGTTAGCACAAGATAATATTTTAAACATTATGGACAATTGGGTTAGTTACTATCATTGCATGGACCTCACCTATATATATATTTATATATATTCAGCAATGCTTCACCCTCAAGTAAATGCTGAGGCACGTTGAAAAAATATTGTAAGATGGTTGCGACCGAGGGTTTATTTACTTGTAATAAAAGAGGTGGAATAGCCTCATTTCCACCTGACACAACAAAATATTTTAACTACTTAGCAACCATACCTGTTTTTTTTTATTGTTATTCATATTTTCAATTATTATTCTTAGTTTTTCGTTCAAAAAATTATTTATTTTATTTCCATCGTTATCTCATTTGACATTACATTTTCGAATTCCCTTTTCCACCATTTGTTTTGTTTTGTTTTTTTTTTTTCCACATATCTAAGCAGGCTGCAAATTTTGGTAATAACAAAAAGGAGAGTAATAAGCCCCTACTATTTTTTAATGATCTGGATTGGAACAGGAAAGGAAATTACAAAACAAACTAAAGTCGGTTATTTAAAAATTTTCAAAACTGATTCAATAGCTTTTTTGTACTGGGCGCATGTTAAGTGACAACTAAAACAATGTGAGCAATAGATCTAAGTAGGTGAATGTCGAGGAAGAAACAGTGACGCATTGTCGTGAACGGTCAAGATTGTAGTTTCCAAGCCAACGTTGATCTATTGTGCATGCCAAAGCGCAGCGATGGAGAAAAACGGGCAACCGAAAGGACGACTGTCTTCTCGTAAAGCTCCCATGGCGGAAAGTAGCTGCAACCAACGATCCTAGTCGTTCAATCTCGGCAACCTCCCGCCTTTACTGAAAGAGAATTCCTCTCTCTCGAGGGGGAGAGAGAAAGAGAGATGCAGACACTGCAAGCCGACGCACGTTCGGCTCTTCATTTCGCGGCGGCCGTTTGTTATCTGAATCCGATCGTGCCTTCGGGCAGCAGAGATCACAATCTTAGGACTTCTTGGTCTCCTTCTGACGGCGGGTCACGTGTCCGCTTCCTCAGACTTATCTCCTACTCAAGTGCCGCCGTCGAGAAAGAGCAGAAGCCTTACGTCTGCACTGCCGATGAGCTTCACTACGTCGCCGTCCCCGCCACGGACTGGAGGCTCGCTCTCTGGCGTTACAAGCCTACCCCCAAGGTAAGATGGTTTCTTGCTGCCTCTCTCTATATCTCTCAGCCGTGGCATTTCCGTAAGTTTTTTGGGTTTGTGGGGTTGTTTCTAAAGATGGCTGCTTTGCCTTAAAGGATCTCCCTTTCTCGCTTCCAATGACCTTTTTTTTCTGTAAATTATTGAGACGTGATTGTCTGATTTGGTGGAACGTTTGGGATTTGCAGGCGCCGCCCAGGAATCATCCGCTATTGCTTCTTTCTGGAGTTGGAACGAACGCTATCGGATTCGATCTTGCTCCTGAGGTGTTCTCCCCTCCCTCAATCTTGGCTATTTGCATCTAAGTTTGTTGGAAGCAGGTGTTTTGATTGCTTGAATTTGTGGAAGGTGAAATTGTTTTCTGATGATTATTTCAGTCGAATTATTCGTCTTTTCTTTTTGGTTAATCTCTAACTTATCTATCTCCAGGGGGGGAAATTTATAATAACGATTTCTAATTATATTAGAGTCGGTCATACTTATTGTGCAAAAAAACGCAGAAGTTCGTCTAATGAAAAATATGAAAATATTAGGACACCTTCTCTCTCTCTCTCTCCTAAATTGGCATTGGTGTGGCATGAAGGTGCATACTTGCTGGGTAACCAGTTGTCGTCTATGATGTGCCAAGGCTCCCAATAAATGGACCATTTTACTACCTTTTATCCCATGGAGTCAATGGATAATGATCCCAAATGGTATGTTTTTCTAATGATTACATATGTTGCAGATTATCTTTTAATGGGCATTGACTGAGCAGAAATACTACTTGTGGCTAGAGTTCCACCTGGACTTGTGCTGACTAGCTGGCAATCTCATTTGGACCATCCATTGGTTGCCCTGGTTGGATGATCCATCATCTCTTTAATTGCATTTTTTAGGGATATTATTTTTCTGCTGTGGGACAATTGACTTGGACAGTTTTCTCGTGAACACATCCTTGCCACATGCTAGTGGATGAAATAGCCTAAAATGATCCCATAAGTCTGGGCCATGATATATTTATTTGTCATCCTACTTTGTTCTTTAAAGACCAGATATTAATTTTCGTCACAGTGTTTCTTCTGACTTCCAACAAGAAGTTGCAAGCAAAATCTCTGACTATGGAAATGAATGGTCAATTGAAATAATTTCTGCTGGTTTTATTTCACTTTTTGTCTTTTCAGTTTTACAACAATCAAGTCCATTTATAATCTTTACTAAATTGCTATTCGCTTGCAGTCATCGTTTGCACGTTACATGTCTAGCCAAGGATTTGATACATGGATTCTAGAACTGAGAGGCGCTGGATTGAGCAAACATGAAGGGGAGCCGCCGGCAATTCAGCAGTCTGCCAATGTTACATCGGAGCAATTGAACTGTGTTCCACATGCTTTTTCATCAGAAATTAACAACTCTGCTTTACATGAGTCTGAGACCTCTATTGTCAAAGCATGTGAGAGTGACACTGAGCTTGCACAGGATGAATCACTGCTAACATCAAGGCTGTCTGACATTTTATTGCGCTTGGCAGAACGGCTATCAGGCTTTCTGAGCGAAGGTCAATCGAGGGTTATGTCAGCTAAATTCATTGATCAAATATCAAAACTTTTAGAAGATGCCCAGTTATCTGAACGCTTTAATGAGATCAAAGAGAACCTTTCAGGTTTGCTAGATACAGGGCAAAGCTCTGCTATTGCCAACCAAGTTAGAGAACTCAGTCAAAGGATTGTGAATATCATTGAAGGCCAAAGCTCTGTTTCACCACAGTTCTTTGACTTGCAAGAGCGTTTCTCTACGACTATTGAGGATTTTTGGAAGCAGCTTGACCTGATAGTGGAGTATAATTGGGATTTCGACAATTACTTGGAAGAGGATGTGCCAGCTGCGGTGAGGTGACATTTCCTTTTGTTAATAGGGTATCCTAGTTGACATATATATAGACTCTTCATCTTCATTTTTTCTCCTTTTTGTCTAAGTTTAGAAAAAAATTCATTACATGCTTTGCTCAAATAAAGATTGTTCCGTTTTAATTATGAAAGCTAAATTTATAACACTCCAATGTGATCAACATAGATGGAATATATAAGGGCTCAATGCAAACCAAAGGATGGGAAGTTGCATGCAATTGGTCACTCAATGGGAGGAATTCTGCTATATGCAATGCTGTCAAGATATGGTAAATGTTTTTCAACTTTATTTTTATTTTTCTTTGAGGAAACTTTCTAAATAGCTTTTTATGCACTAATTCTTAGTTGCTGCATTTAAAAGCAGATTATTTCATGTTTTTTTTTATCCTTTAGCTTTTGGTAACTTACCTTGATGAAAATTGTTTATCGTTTCTTGTGCTGCTTTTTATTTTATTTCATGTGGTTGCCAGTTTCAGGTTCACTTCATTTATTTCCTTTTTGTTTGCCATCCTTTTGAAATCAGAGATACAAGCAACTGCATACACTAATCATGTCCCATATATTGACATCATTAAGGTCTATAGAAACCTCAGAGGCAGCTAGATATTTTTTCACCATCCATCCATTAGTTGGGAGCCATATACAGTGGACATTGTCACATGACTACAAGGAGTCAATTTACAACCAAATTGAAATGTAATGCTGATCTATCCTTATGGCTTACAAAAAATATACATGTAAATGAATAAGCACCGTGAGGCAGAGACAGAGGAATACTGCATCATAGATCCTACTTACCTTTGGCTCCACTCTCAATTTAGGATGCTGTAATAAATATTAATGATGGAGATTCTGATAGAGTTTTCAGTGAAATTTTAGGAGATATTAAAGACATAAATACATATTCAAATGACAAGACAACAAGCAACAGTAGCATGAATAGCAATTTCTGTTGTATATGATACAAAATCTTGCATTATCTAATAAAAATAACTTAGTTGATGTACCAAAGATGAGTCTAGACAAATCAACAATTTATATTTAGATATTAATATCATTGGCATGTTGCACAACTTTTACATTGCCAAACAATGCATTATATTTTTGATATATTTATGTAAGGGGATATCTTGTGGGGTTTTGCTGGCATTCTGATATTGTGTCATAAATTTACCAAATGGATATATATCATGGGATATATTGCAATATGTTCATGGATATTGCGAATACTTTTCCAAACACAGGTCTTAAGTTAATGTCTCAAGGATCTGGTTTCTGAGTCATAAGCGTAAAATTTCCTTAAATTCATTCATTTCATTCTTGATATTTGTGTTGATAAATTTGGTTTTACAAGTATATATTTTCAAAAAAATTCTTTTTCCTCCTATCTTATTGTAGAGATTTAATGTGGTTGTCGCTTCATGATTTTTTCTTTATTTTGCTTTGATATTAATTACAGGATTTTTTTGAATGTAGAAAATGAATATTCATCCTTCTAAGAAATCACTATTTACCATTTCATCTAGAGAAAATTTAAGGGTAATTATATCTTTCATTGTGAAAATTCTGTTTTCACCAATTTTTTTCTTTACCCTTTTTCCTCCCTATGTAACGGCATTCATCTGATGAGTCCTTGTTCTAGTCATTTATAAAATTAATTTACCATGGTTAAATTAAAGAATTTATCACTGGGTATTCTATCTTTGTCATTAAGAATCCATATTTTTTGCACTCATAAGTTCCTTTCATGAAGGCTTTGAAGGGCGACAAGCTGGATTGGCTGCAGTTGTTACTTTAGGATCATCTCTTGACTATACATCTTCCAAATCTTCACTCAAATTGTTATTGCCTATGGTAAGTGATAGGTATTCTTTGGGATATTTCTCCACCATCCTCATTTGACAAGTTCATACTTGCAAAAGCATTCTTTATCAGAAACTAATGCTAGTCAACCCTATTGTGCAGGCTGATCCTGCACAGGCTCTCAATGTTCCTGTTGTTCCCATTGGAGCACTACTGGCAGCAGCATACCCGCTTTCAAGTCGTCCTCCTTATGTTTTAGCCTGGCTTAACTCTCATATTTCAGCTGAGAACATGATGCATCCTGAGCTATTTGAAAAGCTCGTACTAAACAGCTTTTGTAAGTACATACTTCTGTTACCCATTTGATTATAAACAGTACATTATAATTCTTTTCCTGTCCAATGATGTGATATATCTAAAGGTAAATAGATTAAATCTTGGTCCCAACAACATATATCATAAATCTGTTGATACTGTAATACTATCACAGACACCAGGGAATTTATTTGTTGCCTGAGGAAAAAGATTTTACTTACGTAAGATCTGAACTACTCCATAAAAACTACAAATTGGAGGTCTCAGTTAATAAGGACCCAAACTATGCATATCTGAGTGATTATTCAACTTGTAATGTATAAGGAAGTAATCATGATGACCCACAGTTGCAAAAGATATGATTGCATTAAATGGTAAAAAGAGAGCAAGAGAATACCTAAAAACCATCAGTCACAAGCTGGAAATCAGCAAGAATGTAAAATCCTACTCCTGGAAATGACCAGCAATGAGAGGGCTGAATAAGCATTTGGCCAATCCAGTTAAAATCCAACATCCAACCAAGCCTTGACAAGGTCCAAAGCTAAATAAGGATTTGGCCTAGCCAGCTAAAATTTGGTATGAACTGTTTACAAACCTCCCAAGTAAGTCAACGGGTAATGAAAATGAATTTCCAAATTCATCATTCCTTGAGGAAGTGGACAGCCTTTGCCTACATCATACCCCCTTGCGAGGTTTTCTGTTGCGAGCATCTTATTTTTTGGTGTACACCCAAATAAGCAGTACTGTAGAAACTCTAGCTAGCTATCTGGCCCCTATCTACCTTTCTGGGCTGCCTTCAGCCTCATGTCACCTTGTAGTATGATTTCAGAGAAATTCTGTGTGAACTATTCCATAAAATATGATCTGATCCTACATCTCTCCTCTAATTCCTAGGGGGTCTCCAATCTCCAGGAAAGGAATTAGCTTCTTGATTCATGTTCATGGTGGTTCCTTGTACATCTTGTGTACCGAACTAATTTATCACCCTAAGTTAAGCAAGAGAATTTTGCTCTGGAGTACATTACTCCTATTAACAAAAATGATATGAGCTAACCTTTAGATATTTATGATCTTTTTCCTTTCTTACATTCTGTGCCTGTCCATGCTATTTTTATTTATATTATAGCATAAGGTGTTCCAGATGTTAACCTGGTCGGCATGCAAAAACATAATGGACAGGCACTGTACCAGCCAAACTTCTCTTGCAGCTTACAACAGCCTTTCGGGATGGTGGTTTACGTGACAGAAGGGGCACTTTCTTTTACAAGGATCATTTGCACAAAAGCAATGTTCCTATCTTAGCAATTGCTGGTGACCGAGATCTGATCTGCCCACCTGAAGCTGTATATGGTATGCTATGTAATGAGAAATTCCATTTTAATCAGAAAGATCACCATTTTAAATATTCTATGCTTTATATAACATTGCTGTGCCTGTGGCGTAGGTGTGGCCCTAGCATGGTTCAAATCACACTTGAGCTGCTGGCTATCTAGCTGGTGTTGAAGTGCTATTTTTCTTCAGAATTATGAAATTAGCTATTTTTTATTAGTTTTTTTTTTACTATTATGCTCATGATTAATAACAGGTCTTTTAAGTAGATTACCTGGTGCTATATGCTTAGTAGCCAGTCCTTGACACTACTGGGTTAAATCTGTAACTACTGGCTATTTGAAGCCTTTGTTATCTAATTTGTCTGTGATTCATTGGTACACTGCATTCAAACAATGTAGTTATTTTTTCTCTGGTACTGAAAAATGGTACTGAAAAACTATCACTTGATGTTCATTATGGCTGTTACGTAATTGGAATGGCTAGGATTGTTAGGGGTTACCAGGCTACAGCGATTTTAGTTCTATAAAACATTCCAAAATTTTTACCCAGTATTGTCTCCCAACTAAAAGCTATGGCAAAAAACAATTAGATTGATTTGATGAATGAATGTCTCCATGTCCATTTCCAAAAAGAAGAAAATTTGGACCATAATGGGTGTTGTGGACTTTGTGTTGATTAGTGTTATTTAATGCCTTGATGTAGCATGGCATTGGATGATCCTTCAAGTTGCTTATTTCTGTTAACACTCTGTTAACTTATTAGTGTTGCTGGTCAGATCCACCTTCCAAACTTTCCAGTTCATGATTGATTTGTTCCACGTGTCTCATTCAAGTGCAGGGAATCAGTTAGGGTAGTTGCTATATTGTTCTGGGCTTGAGCAAATATCATAATAATTCCATATCTGATGACTCCACTAATTACAGTTCTTGGAATGGGCAGAAACTGTAAAAATCATTCCTCGACATTTGGTTGATTACAAGATCTTTGGAAAACCAGATGGACCACATTATGGCCACTATGACATAGTTGGAGGGCGTTTGGTATGTTTCTCACATTTGCAAGTGTCTAGTAAATGCCACAACTAAAAGCATTGAATAATTGCTTTCTGTTGCTTGCAGGCCAATGATGAATTATATCCCTGTATGGTTGAATTCCTCAGTCGTCACGATGGGCAGTGACCTGATCTTGTGATCAGAAAGTGACCTTGGGATTTTTTATGTAACAAGGGCCCCAGCTAGAAAAGATTGATTCCAGAGTATTCAGAGGCAATTAATTTGTGCTTGTGAATTGAACATTTGCTTTGAATTGGTTCTTCTTTTTCTTCTTCTTCTTCTTCCTCTCTCTCTCTCTCTCTCTCTCTCTCTCTCTCTCTCTCTTTCACCATTTCTTGCATTTCTGTATCAGTGATGCTTACTAATTAAAAGGAAAGAAAAGAAGAGTTTCTTAAGATTGGTTTTTTAGTGATGTGGATGCTGGCAGTGAAAATCAAATGTTGATGCCTGCTCCATTACCGGGCATATCCTTCTCATTCTTTCTGGGCAAAATCCTTGCTTGACAAGTGTGCCATTGGTTTTTATGGTTGCCCTTTCTTTTTAAAATCTCAGCTTTTTCGGTGGTTGCAAAAGGTTCCTGTGAGATTCTGGAGATGTTATCTTCCTGGGAATGCTGCAGTGATGAGTGGGGATGCTGGAGCGACTTTATCTGCCAGGAAATGGATGATTGTGAAGAATATACTTTTTATTGATGTACCTACTCCAGGCAATGGAAAACGGGCTAACCATTGGATGCTGCGGCTACGTTTTTACATCTTGAAGCTTATAGACCCCATATGTGCATGGTGGAATGAAATTATGCATGCATGAAGGTGGAAGAGCCTACAAATAATTGATCCCTTCGGAACATGGTTGAGGGTTCTGACGCAGTATCTAATCCAGATGAAGCTATGACTTCAACGAAGTCTGAATCGGCCAGGTTGTAATCAGTTTGGTGGCGGCTTGAATTCCATGTCCTTGAGATGGCTAAATGTTGACAAACAGCATGGAGGAACCATTGAAGGATAACATAGAGGGAAGGGCGCCATTTTTACTTAGCATGGCAATGGTCTTTGTCAATAACGTGTCGATGTCCAGGACCCATACAAACAGTCTCGTGCCAGCCTGTCAGTGTCTAAATTCCATTTGCATCTCAAAGTACTATAACTGAATAATAAATCAAATGCCAAATATTCAATAAAATCAATCATCGTAAGCGTTAAAAGCTGTTTTTCACAAAAGCGGGTCTGCTAATGGATCTTGGGGCATTAATCCCATCTATCTTGGCTATTTCCTAAATAAGCTTAACCATGTTCATATCTTTCCTAACGACCGTTAATCATATTCTTTTCGGCTTCCTTCCGAGCGACCTCTAATGACATTCTTGTTGGCTTCATTCGAGTTCCCTTATAGCCTTCTATTACCATAAATTTCATTATACAGTTTTCGATCTCTGTTTTACATGACCAAATTACCCAAGTCTACTTTTCAGTTGACCCTCCACTTCAAACGAGTGATTGCACACAGAACTCAACACCGTACAGAAGTGTAAATGAAGTGCATCATCACTCACAAGTTTTATTGCCTGACGGATAATGTCCAGCATCAGCTGAGGAAGCTCTCGTTGTAGGAAAAAAGAAACCATGAAAGCCTGATATTTTCAAATTAGATCCAATAAATAATAATGGCACCATACCCCAGTTAATGAATAGTGGATTGGAAAGTAACTGATACATTATTAGTGTCACCTCAATAGAGGACAACAAAAACTTCCCACACAAAACAAACGTGTCAAGCAAATAGAGTAAGACAACTATTTTTCCCATCTTTGACCAATGGAGCAACAAGGGCACGTATTCACCAAATTAGAAGAATGAATCTATCAAAACCTCAAAAGGGAGGTGGCGCACAAAGGCCATCTTCCGAGATAGAATGAAGACATGCAACAAGCACGAAACGAACTACAAAACGGCCGCACTTGTGTAGAAAAGACAAGATGATTCTATCATGACTTCTGGGAGCCATCGTCCGGCGTTCTGCCTTTGCCTCTGAGCATGTCACCAAAATTGCCCCTCATGATCCGCCTGAACCTTGTGTCTTCTGGAGGCTGTTGTTGGGCAGTGGTTGGCGACGGAGATGAATCCAACTCAGCTTGTGGGTCTCCACTGTCTCTCTTGCCCAGAAGACTACTCTCACCAAAGAAACTGGTCACAGACGATGCAATGCCAAGATGAGCGCCCATCACCTTACTGATGGTCTCCAGTGTCCCACCTGATCTTTCCTTCAGTATAACTTCAAGGGCTTCCTTGTGGGCTGGATCAACCGCATCTGGGTCCTTCAACATGTTTTGTATTGAAGGTAAAAGAAATTCCCTCACGCTATTTGCTGGAACATCTGCAGCCAAATGTCAGTTACAGGTTTAGAATTAGGCAGTAGCTGGATGGAGCAGATGTAATGTTTGCTTTATTTCCGATGTCTTCGGTATATCTTCCAGATTTCCTTTTCCCAAGGTGACACAGCAAAATATTAGTAAGTGATACATCTCATGATGAATCCATCATATAGATTAAGCAATTAAGGCCTCTAAATGCATTGGCAATTGAAGTTTTTAAATATATCATATGACTTTTAAAATTGATGTACAATTTTGAAGCCCTCTGGTCCATAGAGACATCAATTGCATTGATTTTAAAGATGATATCGACAATGTACTTCTCCCATAGATCTTTTTGTCTCTATATCAAGAAAGTAATGTGCCCTTCAACAATGATGGGCAGACATTGCATAAAATATCACATCAGTGGGTGCATCCTGAGAGAAATGTAAAAATAGCTGCCAAGGGCAATAAAAAGGCCAAAAGTTGGTCCAACTAGGATAATGCCTGGCAAAATACCCAGCCAGTGATCTATCCGGACTGTAGATGACTGATGCCTCTGCCATGATCTATCAGGACTGTAGGACATTTCTGCCATCTCTCTGCCAATGGGTTCCTGATGCCTGATAAACATCTGGACCTAAAACAGATCCACCACTCCAGTGCATGGGAGTTGCAGTTTCTTTGAGCAATCATAACTAACAATACAGCAAAGATGATAGTGAGTAGCAAACCTGTAGCATCCAGAGCCCGTATTGCTTCACAGAAAGCACTTGCTCTTGTCCGGCGGCGTACTACATCAGTTCCTTGTGTTGGCATGTTTGTGAGTTGGAAAATCTTTGACAAAAGATGTATTCTTGTTAAGAAACCAACAGTATAATATTAAAAAATGGTGCTAGATTTAAATATTGGAAAGTTGTCTGAATAACCTGTGCTTCACACAAACATTTCCTAACAAAACAAGGTATGTGACATCATTCTAACTACTGAACTCATAAGGCATTTGGTTTTGTGGATTTTCAAAAGGGTGCAAATATGGTTTCAAAAAGAATTTCTATTTACTAATTTTGCTATAAAGATAAGGATATAATCTCGTAATCTATCAGTTGTATGTGGTACAGCAATGACCAATGCACGAATAACAGCAAGAGTGGCTTCATGTGATCCATCTTCCAAAAATGCATCCATCTGGACCCGTATCTTATCAACAATCTGAAAGAGATGCAGACTTGATTAGCCATTATAAATTTTGACCAACTTGCTACATAAAAAATATACAGAAAGAACTGGCCCATTTGGATACACAAAAAATATACAGAACTGGCCCATTTGGATACACCCCAAAGTGTGGACTACTGACTGTACAGAGTCAGTGCCGCAAGTTTTGGTGTAACACAGTCATCCAGCAACATTTGAAACACATTTTTGCCCTCTTCTTATCCAAGTTGGTCCAAGCACAGATATTGGGATCATTGGGCTGTCCTCCCCATCCTCTGTAGGCCATCCAAACAGTCTGAAACCTAGGAACAAAATTTGGTACCGTATCATTTTTGAAATACTGGGCAACAACTCCAAAAGCATCAATGCTTGCATACTTCACATTCAAGTTTTGGTCTGAGCCAAGAGTGACAAGGGCAGGTAGAACATGAGTTGAAGCAACCTTCTCATCAATGTATGGAATCTGTGCAAGGAGTTGAGGAAAAGGTCATACAATCTTCATACATATATAAGTCAGGGTTCATTTTCCAAGAACTGTGTGGTGCTTACCAGGACTTTTAGCAGATTGACAGCATTAATTTTCATGTTTACATTGGAGCTGACTACCATTTCCCATAGGATATTAAAAATTATCCCATGATGTTGTTCAAATGTACTGCATCGAGAAAAGAATTTGTTAGCCTCTTGATGGAAACACTAGATGGTAGTATAGGGTAAATTAAAACAAGAAATGTGAGCAAGTCTAGCAGCTAACATGTACAAAGTAGCATGTCTGAGATGCAAGGCACTCAATAGATAGGCACCAAATTGAGGTGCTGATTATATAGGTATGGTCAGTTTATTTGGTTGGAAGAGTATGAAAGTTGAATTTTTGACATCAAAATTTGAACTGGTACACCAAGTGAACTGGTGTGCTTTCCTATCAATGTGTGCTTCTTCCATGGAGCTTGCCAGTAAAGTGGCATTTGAGTTGAACCTGTGAGCTGTTAGTCCCCCTGAAAGTTGCTAAGCCAGACTTGAAAGTGGATATGTGAGACAGATTTGCAAGACAAACAAGCTAATGGAGATTTATTTGAAAACTAAATGATAAAACAATATGCACAATGTACAAGATACCAACCAAAGGAAACGGACAGCATCAATGACTTCAGCAGTGCGATGCATTGACCATGAATCGTCCCTGGTTGTATTTTGGACTAACAATTTCCTCAGGTAATCTGCTAGCTGTTCCTGCCTACTGGGAGCACCCAAAATCCCGGCAAGTAGGAGTGGAAGGACACACATGGTAGCAAGCTTCTCAGACAAAGCAGTTTTGGGTCGGAGACCTATATTTAAAAAATCAAACGTAAATCAAAGCAGTATATTCACAACTTTAATACAAATGTGAAATTCCAACCTTTGATTCTTGACTGGACAGCTGAGGGGAAAAGTGACAAATCACCACCATCCCCCAATGCTATAAAGAAAACAGGAAGCATTATGTGTGTCAGGTACTGATCTCCAAAGAGGTCAGATATGTTCAACAGAAGCTGCAATGAAGTACCCAAATTAGAAAAGCCAGTCAGAATTGGCACACTTGCAAACATGAAGAATATGGCGAACAAAATGCTCTTAACGTGAACATTGAGTCAACTCTTATACCTTGGTAATTAGATTCCTCAGATTATCTTCCTTTTGAGGCAACAGGCAAGAAAGTTGAATCAAATCAGGAAAACAATCAAAATGCAGCCAATCAAATGCAGGCCATTCAACATGTCCCCTACAAAAGAATTAAGAAGAAGTTAAGAATACAGTTAGAGGATGGCACATAATAAAAATATCATGAAAACTGCATAAAAATATGGACAACGTCCCACCTCACTTGCACATCCGCAACTACCTTGCATTTTGTAGTGTTCAATTTATTAGCAATTAAGAGTATATCAGTAAGCCCCCAAAAAAGACATCAATGCTTCTATCAAAGATAATATTGTTTTCATTAAGAAACTTATCGAAAAAAAAGAAAATTTTGAAAAATAGAGAAAATAAAAAACTCAATGAATTTTCTGATAAATGAAAATATATATAATAAAAAAATTACAATAAAACTTTCTGATCAATTTAATATGCTTTTAATATAAGTTCGATGATGGCAACATTAAGCAATCTCCATGAGCCTCATTTTGGTACAAAGATTATAAATTTTATATCCTAATCATATTTGCACCTTCATGACTCAACATACGAAATTGAACCCAATATTATGTTTTTCTTACTTACATTTACACTTCTGTTCACTAATGTAAGCATCATATGTGTATTTTCATTATTCCTTAAATGTTGTATTTAGAATGATATGTTCAATTCTAGATGTGTATTTATATTTTATCTTAATTTATCATTAAGTTTCACTGAAATTTTCTTAATTTTTTCAAATTTTCAATTTTTATTTTACTAATAAAGTTTCAAAAAGAAACAATGATATCTCCTATACAATCAATAAATTAGAGACAATATCAATAATGTCTCTGATATCATTGATTAAACTTGGAAATCCACAACATTTATCATTTTCCACGATAAAAATATATGATAAGGTCCACAAATAATATCATCAATTTTGTCATTAGTGATGTGCACGACACTTAAATTGTGAAAAGGACAACCATTTAGATATAGCATGCATCCAGCTTGATTAGTGGGCTTGCTGTGGGAATCTAATCAATGCTTTGGCTTGGTTTGATGCCCTAAACCCATACCAGGTCACCATAGTTTAGCTCCAATATGAAATTGGGCAACATTTGCTGAGCACCAGCATTTAGGTATTTAGATCTTCTATTCCACCTAGGGCTAAATACTGCAGCAAAACAATCAGCAATGTTCCAGCATTATTTATTTCTTTCTAAAAGAGTCAAATGTACCCTGCATATAATTCAAGCAAGGAGGTTGTAAATAAGGATCTCCCTGGTTCTGAACTTGTAGCAGAAGAAAATGGGCAGGTTTCTACTGCCTTTCGATGGACAAAGGGAAGCAACTCTGTCAGCATGCGAAGCAACACATCAATGTTCCAACGCTCTCTCTCACCCAAAACACGGAGTTGAGAATCCACAGATTCTTCGACACCTGACAGTGGTGGACACCGCTGAGAAAACACAGGAAGAGTGCTCAACCACCAGTTCCAGAGCAACTTCAAATGAGAAATGAAGATTACCAGTTAAAAGCATGCATACCTGTGCACAACCCAAGATATGGGATAACAGAACTCGAAGGATATTGTCCAATTTATTTCCCCAGTTGATGACTGCTGGAACTAATTCTTTCAGTGATGTTTCTACCACCACTCCTGAGGGGTCGCACACCAGTTGGAACATCAACTCCTCAACCTATTCAACAAACATAAACGTGCTTTGGAAAATCTAGTAAAAGTGGGATCATATGATGTTCAGGGAAAAGACCTCCCGGCCATCCCTAAAACCATGCATTTTGACCTGTTCTAGAGCTTACATTGCAGCCAATTCTGTCAAGACAGTTTTCTGCTCCATGATTGCCTCTGAGCATATATAGTGAGGCTGACCTTGAAATATTTGTCCATATTTGGGAAGAGTGGAAGCAGCAATGCCAGGTTGTGTGCAGCAGCCTCTCGTACAACAGTAGCTGAATCCTCAACCAGTTGTTGCACGATGGATAAAATGAGAGAGTCCCGTATTTCTGGACGAACAAATTCTGCAAGTTCTCCACATGATTGAGCCACAAGCAGCCTGCGCTCTTCATACATGTGATTGATCTACAGATGAACAAAATATTCACTTGTAACTATTAAATTTCATCAGTCAAGGATAAGCTCAGTTTAGGCATGTAGTTCCTTTCAGAAAGAAGTGCTAGTCTCACCTGTTCCCAACACTGCGGAAGCAATTCTGATTCAGTTCTCATCTCCCCAACATTCTTCGCTAATGTAACACAGGCCTAAAAAGATAAACGTCAGCAGTTCAGCCTAAACACCGTCCAATTAGATATCTGAACGATACATTTTTTAAACAAATAAACTACATCAAAGCCACATTTCTACACAATTATTGCTCTATCAACAGGCTTACATCCATGATAATTCGTCTTTGTTGTTCGTCTGGCCGCTTAATCAAATTGAATAATGTGTGTGTCAAAGAATCGCGTACACTGCTATCTGGATGCCTTTCAATAGCACACATTATTAGAGGAAGAAGCTCCTGTAGGAATGCACAATCAATGTGAGAAGCTGATCTCTCATGGCAGAATATCAGAGAAAATATGTGTATTCAGAAGCAAACCTCACGATGATTGATCAGAACATAGGGAACAATCTTAGGCAAAGCATCTGAAAGAATCTGAATTGTTTCCAAACCCTGCCAAAAACATTCATTATTTATATGGTAAGATAAGACAATTAACATATCTCTTTGTTAAGAACAATTAATGTAATGTCAGCAACCAAGTAATTACCATCTTTTCAGATGTGGTTTCCCTGCTTCGATTATCTACTTTAACAACTCGTCCATTGTCCTCAGAAGGCAGACCAGAGTCAAGTTTGTGGACATTCTTGTCATTTTCAAAATTCAAATCACCATTTAGACAGCTAAGTTCTGATTGAGGTCCATCTTCCTTAGGCTCTGTCATGTTGTCCTCAGAGGTTTGAAGTTGGCCATCTTCGAAATCTGGAACTCCAGATGTCAATTCAGTAGAGTGGGCAGTTACAGTTTTATCTTCAAGTATCTCAACGACTTTCTCTTCTGTCTGCACATCTTCATTCTGGTGGTTGTTTAAATCTGCAGGACTTGCTACAGAGTTCTTTAACTTTAAGCTTTCTATTTCCAACTTCAAAGATTTTATTTCTTCTTTGTAATTGTCAATAGATGATGCTTGAGAATTGTCAGTGTCTCCACCCAACCAACTTTTAGCAGATCGAGACCCCTCTATGTGCATTTTTAGTGAAGTGATTTCAGCTCTGCAGTCATTAAGATCCTTTCTCTGAAGATCCAGCAACTGTTTTAATTCTTGTACCTACAAGACACCAGTCAGACAACACATTCAGGTCCAAAATTTTCAGTTGTAAATGCCTAACTGATTCGAAAGATGCAGCTTCAAGAAATGGAGACTACCTGTTTCTCCTTGTCTTTGAGGTCCCTCTGAACAGATTCTAAGGACTTTGTTAATGCAATTATTTGACCATCAGCTAAGTCTTTGTTTTTCAGAAATGATTCCTTTTCGTGATTAAGCCTCTCATTTTCTTCAAGCAGTGAGTCTCGTTCTCGGAGTAATGCGATCTTCTCCTGAAACAAGACAAGCACAGGGCAAAGCTGTGTCATTTAATGTAAGAGCAAGCAACACCTTCCATAAGCCACTACAGCAGAAAAAGCTTGTGGGAGAAAAGAATTCAACTGCGCTTTTCTAATTTGTTAGTTTTTATACATACACTACAGGTATGCAGCGCATTTGAAATTCATTGCCACAAAGAAACTGCAAGCAAGATCAGCTATTGGACCCCAACCTTCCACTTCATGTGAGTGCTGTAAATTGTAAACTGCATAAATATTCAATTTTTTATCTACAATAAACTAAACTTAAAGAACTCATAAATTTTGACATTTCAACTTGTAGTTGTATTCATCATTGTGCAACTCTGCCCAATCTTACTGTCCTTGGATTAGAGAATCTACATGGAGAACTGATGTTTTTAATTACAAAAGAATGAAATTTCTAATTCAAAGATTTTTTTTCCCATGATCTATTCATGTAGGTTCGTAGAATGCTCATGCTGGAAAATGTATGAAGCACGAGTATGTAACCTCAGTGGGAGGGGGAAAAACATTTGCAAGATGGTTACAATGTCCAATTAAAAAAATTGTATAACAAGCAGTGTTATCAAAACTGATCCAGTAACTGACCCAATCAAATAACTGGTTCAGTTCAAACCAGTTCAACTGCTAGTTAGAACTGTGATGTCACCATTACATGCTTTGATGTAATAATTTTATTATTATTGTAAATTTTTAAATAATAAAATTTTAAAAATTTAATAATTATGCATAAAATATTACAACAATTATTTTCCATCAAACATCCATTGCATTAAAATTTTACCTGTGGCCCACCATGTGAATAGCTAATAGCTAATCCTGATTTAACAGTCAGATGTAACTCAAGTGGGACCCACCATTTGATAGACTATAGGAGCACACAAGTGTGACAGTAGAGAGGTTGGATCCTCCATGGCACCCTTTCCGCCAAGTGATCACTTGCTACATTTGACTTTGGTGGTCTCTTGATGCAAGTAATCATCAAATCCACCTATTCCACCTCAAATGAATGAAAATTAATCTTAAATCAATCCAGGTACTAAGAGGGTGTGTTGGTCTGGCTGGCTCAGAAAGTGAGGGAGTTCCAAAACATGCTGAGGCTTCACAGGATGAGGGACTCCCAAACCAACAACATTCTTTGGAAAACAAGATTCCTGCTTTTACAAAAGCTGAGCATTACAATCTGATTCCCTGCAGTTTTTGTGGCAGATTCTGACTAAGCCCTTCCAAATTAAAAGAGTGTGCTGTGAGCAACTGGTTAGCACAAAGAGGGAGATGGACAGGGGCTATAAGTGCATAGAGGGAGATGGAGAGACCAGCCAATTCAAGGGTTGGTTAGGTGAACTGGGCTGTAAAACAGCAGGTTCAGAACCAGTCATTTTGATCAATGCCGGTGTGCTCCAGGCCAAACTATGCCGATAATTACTTTAAAATAGATCAGAAAATGCAGAGGCCTTTCATGATGCTGATGTACTACAAAAACAAATTCCCAAGAAGATAACTAAAATATCTCAAATATTTACATAACAAAAAAAGAGACCTTTGACAGATACTGAAGTACTAAAAGAGAAAAAACAATTTCCCAGGAAGCTCATTAAATATCTCAAATCCTTCCAAGAAATCCCTTCACTTCCACCGGAAAAGAGTTCTGCGATATACCTCAGCAGCCTCAGCAGTTGACGAAAGGAATTCATAATAATAATGACGCAAAGCATCTGGTATACAAGCAGGTGTGCTCTGCCAAACATCCAGGTTTTGGTCTGTGACCTGCATGAAGTTGTTGGCAAGATCTGATGAATGCTGCTCCATTAATTCACTATAATCAGGAAAAAAAAGATTACATAGATTTTGCAACACATGATATACAAGCCTTCTATGGTGGCTAGAGGTGGGGGTGGGGGGCAACTAAAGTATTGTTTTAAATGTGAAATCCAAGCTATAAGCCCCATTAATCATTCATATAAACCCACTACAATGAAATCCAAAATAAAATATATTATTTTTAGGGATGAAATGTAGATATATGACTTGCCTAATGGTCAAATCACCCCTTGTATTGTAAAAAATAAAAAATTCAAACATCCAAGCATCAGAAGTCAAAGTAAAGGCCTCCTTTGAGGCTTTCAATAACCTATCCACATCCACAGACCTAAAAATGCAGATTCTTGATAAACTTTCATTTAAAACCAGATGAAATGTAGGGGGCTCCCAGTCAAAATGGTTAAACTGTTTTAAGCCAGGAACCAGATAGCTGCAGACTGGTTGTAATGAAAAAGATTGAACAAACTAGTCCAGTCCAGTCTAGTCTTCAAGCAAATTGGTAGGTTCTATGACTATCCAAGGTTTGCACACAAAAAACCCATGTCAAAGACCTGGCAGCAGTGAGCAACAAGCAGCATTTCAGTGTGCCCAGAGAACATCCAGTGCACATGCTATCTTCTCCCATTAGAGACTGCTTGTCTCACTTTATATAAGTATTTCAGCATTCATAGATTCAAATCCATTTGGAAGCACATGCAAGGTTCTGTCCACAACTGGATGGTGGAATGATTGCACTTTATCTCTCAAAATTAATGGTTTTACCTTTCCTCCGTCAAGTTCTGTATTTAGGAGTGCATGCATGCCATGGTATCATCCATCTGACAATGGGTGAAATGCTGATTATATCACCATAAGCTGTGCGGATGGAAGTCACATTAAGAACTCCAATAATCGGTAATACTAAATATTTTAGAAGTTCCTTTTATGGTTTGAGTTGTTTGACAGAACAACTTCACAATGAATCTCTGGCATCAGAGATGAAGACACACATACGTAGCATCCATAATGAAGAGGAACATGTACATGGAAATCAAAAGCTATTAGTCAAAGGCTCATATTTCCCGCCCACCTCCTCATAAAATGTCATAGCAGTCAGTCGGTAACCAGCAAGCAGAAGATACTCCTTTATAGCACAGTTAAGATCTTTGCGCTCAGAGTCTTTCAAGGGGCCCAGATCAGAAAAAGAACCACCCCTCCTTTCCTGTCGACAAGTGGAGCCTTCACCTGAAGCAACAGCTGCTTCAGACCCTGTAAAACATGCCACAGCTAAAATATTTTATTCATTTATTGCTAAGAAACAAATAAAAAGCCAATAAACATCGAGTTAACACGTAAGTAAACAATGGTACATTATCTAACATGAAACAGAGACACAATACATTAGTGTTCGATGGTGGATTATTTAGTTGTTTATTTATTTTGAGGGAAAATGGTAGCTTAATGTAGGGATAAAAGAAATGAATTAGGCTACTAGCTCACATGTGGGATAAGATCCACTGCAATTGCACCTTCAGCAATCACCAGATGTTAGATTGTTACTGTTCTCTACTTGCGTTTGTAATGATTCAATAATTACCTTGCACCAAGTAGAGTCGTTCAAAGAACTAACAGTTTCCTGGATTCGAAAAGCAGATTCAAGTTTTAAAATCATAGTCTAGAGTGCGTCCAGCCTCAGTTTAAAGAACTGATAGAGCAAACTAGTATTATTGATAGCAGTCAAATGCTTGAAGAGCAAATCAGCAAAAACTCACACCATAAAGGTAACGTATTTCCACGTAGAATTTGCATTAATTTATGGAGTAGCACTCTTTGTGGCTTTCAAGTTGGATTGTAGAGTAGGATGTGTAATTTCTTCCAATTACATTACTTTTTCAACAATGCTCATCCAAGACATAAAATGTCCAGTCATTGGGGCTTCAGATGCATTCTTCTCCAAGTTTCTACTGTCCTTTTCTTTTCCTGCTTGCTTGATGAATAATAGCACCTTCATGAATAATCAATGTAGGATGGTAGGCAATTTAAATATTCTGATGTTCATTGAGCAGAAGTGAAACCAGATTTTATTTATTTATTTTTGTTCCTTTATTTTTTGAGCACTTACAAACTTTTCTTCTCTATTCTATGAAACATAAAGGCCAATGAAGTGAGAAATCAACCTGATTACATTCATGACTAACGTTATTTCATTTTTTCCCCTTTTTAACACAAGCATGTTGTTTCTAGCTTTTACATTACGAGAATTCAACCTGGACTTGATCCATGAATGTTAGAGATTGTTGTTGAGGATCTAACGTGATAGTACATAGCAATGAAGTTTTGAGTTATTTGTGCATTTGGATCAATGATGTTGGCTAAGACCACAAACCCCTGTATAAATACCTACTTTTGGGATAAGATAAAATGAGTACACAAGCTTAGAAAGAGCATTTTGATATTTCTAGTATTGCTTTTCCCATGCATATTCTCTTTCATTTACACCCATTTATCATATGAAACATCAATTCTGCAATACAAGGATAATTCAGGCGGCATATGACCATTTATTATGACAAAAATTTTTTTTTTCCAGCAATGTTTAATAAAATTTAAAACAAGTAGGACGCCTTACCATTTATTTCATTGGAAGAAGACTCAGTTTGCTTTTGCAACTCTTCTTTTAGCCTCAAGATATCCTCTTGGGCCAAGCGAAGCTCATATTCACTGATTGCCAATTTTTCTTCTAAACTTTCTTTTTCTTCTAGCAAACTCTGAGGATCTACAACTGCAAAATAAAAGATTGATGTCACTGTGTAGTTTTTCTTTCTAAATTTATGCAGAAAAGAAACGGAATGAATTGTGTGATATAAGGCAAAGTTAGGTACATGTCATCAATTGCATGACAGCTCAGAAAAGAACACAAATGGAAACTTTTTTTCTTTCTTTCTTTTTATTATGCAGGTATGCAACTTCGGCATGTAAAACTATAGGTAAAATTAGTTTGTATCATCAACCAGAAAAACAAAACCATGTCAAATATGAATTGAGACCATGCCATAAATTACAATTCAAACAGTTAAACCAGTGATCTAAATGAACCTCAAAGAAGTACATGTAAACTGATTCTTCTTCACTAATGACCCACCAAAAGGTGCCAAATTTGTATTACAAATGATCCTACACTGATTTAATGATAACAAGGCAGTTCTCTTCAGGTGAAGACTGACATTACCTCTAAGCCATTGTTGCTACAAAATTCATCTAATTATGTGTCGATCCTGGTCTGAATAATGTTTTTAACTAATGCATTCACTTCTAGCTGTTTATGCATAGTAATATTTTGAACCATACCATTTGTGACCCCCCACAAATGCGTTCGATCTAAACAATACAGCTTCCCGTAGTGAGGGCAGCCCTTTTGTATCCTTGAAAGCTAAGTAGCAGTGCCATTGATTGAAAAGTGGTAACTATCAGCTGTCCCCTAACAAGCCGAATGCCAATCAACCAATGTTTCATGCAACCATTTTGGGGAACAAATGCTTTTTGAGAATTCAACCTTAAGTAGGCAATTCATTTCAAGGAGACCTCTTTCTCGTCTGTAGGTTAAGATATCCACACTGCTCATGAAATGGATATCCCACATTGTAGATTGAAGGTCCCATCATAGCTATGACTTACAGAGTCGAAACTACCATTAATGCAACTTCAAACAACATAACAGGAAGTTAGTTACTGTCCAATATGGGATTATCGCGAGCAGAGGATTCCCCAAATACGTTCGAATTTGAAAACAATTCTTGCAGAGGTAAATGATACATTTCTGTCTCTGTTTTTGCCATGTAGGCAATCAGATCATCAGTGACGGCAAGCAGATCACCAACTGATCACACAATTGCAGTGTTTAGCATTCTACAGCACGCACAGATTGAATTCATGAACACAAGCAGAAAGAAGGGCACTGTTGTCATCAGAAGAATTGAGTGGCGGGAATCGCTAACCTCGGAGGCTGTTGAAGCGGGCAATCTGATCTGGTGGGAACTGAGAAGGATCTGCAAAGAATTCCTTGAGGCGAATGGCCTGGGCATCTCGGCCATCTTCGAGCAGCTCGTGGAGAAGCTCGAACGCGGAAAGCAAGTAATTTTCGTCGAGAAGGAAATTCACGACGCAGTTGCAGAGAGACGATTTCTCGACGTCCATTGATCTATCGAACACCAATCAAGAATCGAAGAAGAAGATCGTCTTCTTCCTCTGCAGGACAGATCGCCAGATCAGCGCATAGTATGATTCCAGAAACCCTAGATTGGGTGTACGATTGGAAATGGACTTTCAGGTGAGATGAGATCTGGAAATGGAATTCGAAAGCACAGAAATGAAGATCTGTACTACTGCAGATCTACCAGAGTTTAAGAGGCACAAACGGCACAATCCAAACGAAAGTAATCCAGGAGGTTACTTTTCGATCCAGGGCAAATGACTTCTGCGGATCGAATCGACGCCGTCCAATAGACTGTATGAAGAAGAGGGTGTAGGGCCAAATCAAAATTAATGGCTTTGGATCTTACACAGCTGGGTGGCCTACCAGAGAATGGACCGTCACGTTTTCGAATCGGGGTAAAAATGAGGTAGATTAACTGATGGACGGCTACGGGGTCTGCAAGTTCTATGAACTTCCGCCGACATATGTAAGTAATACGGTTATCCAACCGATAGATGGTTCTCCAGTCAATGATAATAACATTACAAAAATAGATTTTCACGAAAAAAATGGAAATCTTTTGTTATACTGAATTCCAAAATCAAGACTATGAATGATTGATCTGAAGACGAAAAGACTTATCTTATTATTGGACTATCGAAGAAAATGTGAACGGTTTAGATGATGTTTTTAACTGTTCGAGATGGGCCCCACTGTCCTGAATGCATGCTTGTGCTGCGCGACGGAGGGATACGAAATTGCTAATGGTATTCCCTCCTGCTTGAGTGCAACGTGGCCATCTTAGGGAACCTACAAGTTGCAATAAAATGTAAAAATCATAGGAGGAGGTTCGCGCTTGGTCGCTGAAAAAAGGAATCTCTTGAAAGTGCCGATGTGGCGTTTTGTGAGGCATCCAGTCCATTCATCCATCAGATGGGCCCAGATTTTTATGATTTTGTTACCTCTCGGAAGAATCTATTCCCATATCGTAACTCTGCAATAAAGCGTGCGAATATCTTCTCCATCGAGTCGCTACAATGCTTCCCATATCTCTGATTCGTGTTGCCTGCATTCGGCCTGTCTAGTGGTCTGCGTGATTGATTGGGTGCGGTCGTACGGTAGTCGTATCCATTTCACCCGACGAAAGCATTGCCAAAAGAAAATTTGGGCCGGACCTAAGTAAGGCCATTCTAGCCCAAGCCCTGTTAATGCTTGCTGTTTCTATTGCATGAAAGCTGGCTTTTATTGCTCAAGCCACCTGATTTTAATTGCCATACATGAAAGCTCCACATGTTTTAAACAAGTTGTCATCACCATCCATGTGACTATGCTGAATGGTGGAAATGAATATCGCTCCACAATTCACAACATTAATTTTATATTTACACATTCTGTCATTAAGCTTACGTTTGCTGGGCTATTATTGCCAGGTTAACCTATCAAATTCATCTACCCATCACTGATCTGCAGCTTGCCTCGTTGAGATAACTACCATCTTTATCATTTGCGCATGCTGTTGAGAGATCGATCATGAGGTGGGCCAACTTTACCGAAGATGAATGGACGGATAATATGGAATAAAGGCCAATTGCCCCAAATGGCAAAAGATTGGATGATTGGATCACACGCATGCATCACGAGCTGTTTCCACTCATTTGATCAAACCACCTCTGCAATTATTCGCGGTTGATATTGGCCTATTTTTTACCGGGGCCCACCATGGTCTTCCTAAAGCTAGATTGTGGCTGATGAAGGCAGTGTTTTTTTTCCCCATGCCTTTTGAGCGATGCAATTATTAGTAGCTTTAAAACGCTGTTGCGTCAGAAAGGCTGCCGCGAAAACGAACGTGCAATCAATGTTAAAGGCCCACGGGCAATGCATACACATGGGCTCGGAGATACATCCAAGGGGCAAGGGGGCAGGGGCATTTCGTGGCTCGTGTGGGCATGGCACATGAACAGACGAGCTGCGCATCGAATGCTGAAGAAATCCAGTAGGTCCATCAGGATTTGTCACCATATTAGCCACTTGAGATTCGTGGGATGTGATCAGAGATTACTTCTCACATTCCAAATTTTTCTTACAAAAATAAATAAATAAAATGGAAGAAAATTAAACCTTTGGAAATCCATAATTTTATTATCAATTCACATTTGCGATAATTAAGCATGTTTAACAGCCGGATCATCATATTAGGAGACAGTTGGGATTACGCAGTGGTTTAATTCAACAAAAACATACCCCTGCACCCGTCATCCGCTCCAAAGTTGGAGATTTTGAATTTCTTAAATAAATGAATATCATTTACGATAAGCACGCCACGCAAATAACTCTTTTGTCATGTTCTGGCCTTTAGAGACCTTGACCATCTATGAAAAATAATGCAAAATTAATGTTTTTTTTTTTTTTTTCTCTTCTTCGCATCAACCAAAGAATGACTTCATTGTAGTGCGTAAGCCACGTTAGACTGCTATGAACATCAGAAGATTTCAAAGAAAGAGGCCCAGGATGGTTAGAAACTGCATTTTCCAATCATTTTTTATAATTCATTTTTCATGGATCATGAGCTTCTCCGTTGGTAGGATCATTTCTACATGAACCCTCTAGTTAGAATTTGTAGTTAGCTGTCTAGACGAGATCATCATTCGTTTAGCTCACCCTAAAAGAACAGAGAATACCCACTGATCATATTCTTTTCTTTTCTTGAACGTAACGTCAGAGTCCCAAGAATGCAAAACTCCAAATGAAACGGAGATCCGATTACCTTGGGCGGACCCGCGCACATCGATGATTGGCCCGTGTTGCATTTTGGGTTGTCATCATCTTCGATGATCTCCTCGGTGCGTCTTCGACGAAGTCAATATCCGAGAAAGACGATGACACCGCGATGGTGTGGCGGCCGGACCTATGCCGGGCCAAGGCCACCAGGGCCCGGCCTGCCTTCCACCCAAGCTTCCATGGCAGCTTGATGCAGCAGGAAAAGATGGCTATCGGGCAGCAGGCGCACAGCGCGCATACCCTGCAAACGCACTCGGCCGCATCATGGCAGCCGCATTCACCTTCTTTCCCGCCGTGGGATGATAAGCTGCCCTTTGCTTCCATCCGAGGAAATAACTGCCGTACTTTTTCCTTGTCCCTTCATGAACTGATACTTTTACCAGCGTTTTGGTGTTGTTGGGGTGAGTTTGCTGCTTCTAGGACGCACAAAGGGCTCCTGTGGGAGGATGTAGCTTGATTGCAAGCCATCCAAGTAGTAGGGTCCAATGGATAGAGAGGGATTCCAACCCCAACACTACGGTGATGAATGGACGTGATGTTTCACTGACGGCTCCGCGGACGAGAGTAAATTCCCGCTACCTTTTGCTTTTTCGCTTCTTCCTTTCTATCCACAACTTTCGACGCATGCTGCATGTGGTTAGATTCTTGGTAGAGAGGGAGAAGGAATTGTCTCTGAAACCGAATGTAGTCTCCAACCGATAAAAGCTTTATTCGCTCGTGATGGATGTGCAAACTTGGCAGGTTGGCATACAAAGATAAACTTTTTAAAACTCGAATCAGTAAGGGTTGGTATTAAATATTTAAAAAACCAGCGTTTCAAAAGTTCAAGGATCGTAGGAAGATGTTCTTTCTCAGTCTCGTAACGTGACATGATTACGCGTTCTAGCATTCTTCTTGACTTGAAACACCGGCCCTGCTTGAATGACTCGCACCCTTTCATGGATTCTGGCTTCATTGCTAGGCTCGTTTTGCCCTTTGTTGGGCCTAACAAATCTTGTGTTTTTTTTATGTTTTTTACAATTTTCTCCTTTTGAAATTCAAATTCACAGTCTAGTGTTGGCTTTAATACCACCTGATAAATGTGTAGAATGCTCTGATGTCGTGGTGTTTTGGTCTCTTTGTGGAGCAACTTTGCTTGTGTTTGCGGTCTGGTTTGGGTGCATTGTCCTATACCTATAGTACACAATATGAATTTTTTAAAAACTTTTCAAAGCAGACATTCGGAATCTCTCATGAAAAGTATGTCAGATTATTGGAGCATCACCACGAGACCCAGCCCTTTAATCATGTCAGCCTCATGCGCTACAAGCCTAAAAAACGAGCCCAGTTGAAGATAGCCGTGGCTTACAATCTCAACAGCCCAGTTAGTGTGATGATGACTGCCACCGACAATTCGAACAACCAGTTCGTTGGAAGCCGCGTAACGGGCGAGCGCTGCTGCCATCCAACGCCAAATATAACTACAGGGTGGATCGCTAGAACAAGGCTGACCCCAGAATGAGCTGTCTCCCGACCCTTCTTCATTGAATGCCTAGTTGTCAGGGCTACTTAATGACTGTTTTCGGGCAACAGTGATGCTTTCTAATCCATGCCCCTTCAAAGGTGCTAATGTATTGCCCTCACAATCAGTCCCTATAATGGGCCGTTCCGCGAAAAGCAATGGACATAGAGTCACGTAGACCATTGAATCTATCTCGAAACTCCTAGAATTAATAACGAAAAATCTATAAATTTCTCCATCTAACCATAGTATTCTCACGCATTAGATGGTATGTTGAGCTTTTAATAATAAAAAATTTTCATTACAGCATTTGGATTTGATATACCCAGTTTAATACGTGGTTTTAGTAATTTTCTTCCCTTTCCAGTAAAAGGTTTGGGTGGGATGGTTATAATAGGGCATATAGTAGGAGCGTATATCACATTAAAACACATTATTTGCTTTTATTTGAATCTAAAACGAAATATTCATTGCACTTTGGGTTTTTTCGTTGCTATTCATACGTTTCCATCATTTTTTAAAAATGCTTTCAACAATTAATACATATATCTTATAAAAAAGCCCATTGAACAAATGCAAATTACTCTCCAACGAGATGAATTTTGTGGGATATTTAAGTCTTCAACTGGATAATTTATTTAAATATTAATAAACAGACGGTGCTAAGTGTGATGAATTAAGAATTCAATACATAAATCCTTAACTGTCATCCGAATAGAAATTTCTCCCATAAAATATCCGTTTGATTTGATTTGATTTGATTTTTTGTTGCAAGATGCTGTCTATTAATAGGTTGTTACTGCAATCAGTCAGCAGCATCGAAAGATAACATATTTACATATTTAAAAATAAAAAATGATATTAAATTATTAGGATATTCTTTTTTCGTCGCGGTACCCAAACCAACGACATGCAATCCTAAGCATCAAAACATTCATATGCGCTCATGCTAACAAATCATTGAGAGTCGCCCTCAGATTATTAGGTGGAATTTTGAAAATCTCAGCCATTGTTTGAGATTTCGGTCCGCTCCGCTCTGCTCTGCGGCAGTGTATTGTCCTATCTTCCTCCACACTACCTTCTCACCGGTTAAAAGCCACCTGCAAAAAGATCCCATTCAGACACGCTCTCTCCTCACTTGGGTTTCTTGCATTTCTTCACCACTACCTCTTCCAATCCTTTTGAAATTCTACCCATGGTTTTTCTCACTCTCTCTTGCCTTTCTTTCATCCTCTGTCTCTCCGTCCCTCCAACTTTCTCCTTGAATGAAGAAGGTACTGCACTTCTCTCATTCAAACAATCCATTGAAGAGGACCCAGAGGCGTCCCTAAGCAATTGGGACTCTTCAGACGAGGACCCATGTTCTTGGAATGGAATAACATGCGACGATTTCAAGGTCACCTCCATAAGCATTCCTCGGAAAGGACTGTCGGGTTTCCTTCCTTCTGTTCTAGGGTCTCTCTCTAACCTGAGACACATCAATCTGAGGAGCAACAAGCTCCACGGAGGCTTGCCGTCTGAGATTTTCGAAGCCCAGAGCGTCGGCAGCGTCGTCGCTGGTGAAACTACTTCAGATGGGTCTTTTCAAACTGATGCTGGGAAGCTTAGAAACCTCGAGACATTGGATTTGGCGGATAATTTCTTCAACGGTTCGGTACCAACTACAGTGCTCCAATGCCGGAGGCTAACGACGCTTGATCTTAGCCACAACAACTTCACGGGTCAGCTGCCAGTCGGATTTGGCACCAGCTTGGTTTCATTAAAAGAACTCAATCTTGCCTATAATCAGTTGAGTGGATCTATTCCTAGTGATTTTGGTAATCTTTCAAGCCTCCAAGGAACGGTCGACCTTTCAAACAATCGTTTCTCGGGGTCGATTCCAGCAAGCCTTGGAAACCTCCCAGAGAAGGTCTACATCGATCTCACTTACAACAACCTCAGCGGGCCGATACCACAGAGCGGAGCGTTGGCGCGGGGTCCGACAGCATTTGTCGGGAATCCCGGCCTATGCGGCCCCCCATTGAAGAATCCATGCTATTCCGACCAAATAGCTGGAATTCCACTCACAGTGCCCTTTTTACCGCCGAAGAATCAGCTACCTTCAATGTCGAATGATACTGAGATGGGCAGCACAAGCAAGGGCAGAAGAAGCTTGAGTAGAACTGCAATTGTTGCAATTGTCGTGGGTGATATCCTTGGGATTGGCCTCATTGCTTCGGTGTTCCTTTTATGCTACTGGAGGTCAGTTCATTCTATCACCGAGGTGGAGGTTGGTGGTCCCGAGAAGGGGCAAAAGGGCCTTAGGGAGCTGTTGTGTTTTAATAAAGATGCAGCTGATACCGCATCAGAGAATGCCGAGCAGCACAACCTTGTGCCACTGGATTCGGAAGTGGGTTTTGATTTGGAGGAGCTTCTGAAGTCACCTGCTTTTGTTTTAGGCAAGACTGGAATTGGGATTATGTATAAAGTTGTGCTCAGTGATGGGCGCACCTTGGCTGTGAGGAGATTAGGAGGTGGAGGTCTGCAAGGGTTCCAGGAATTTCAGATGGAGGTGGAAGCAATTGGGAACGTCAGGCACCCGAATATTGTCACACTTAGAGCTTATCACTGGTCTCCAAATGATAAGCTGCTAGTCTATGATTACATAACCAATGGCAATCTTGCTACTGCAATTCATGGTAAGTTATTAATGTTCTCAATTGAGTGCAGGCAGATTGGAACTTTCAGTAATTTAGATCATAATCATTCTGTTTGCTGGTGTCTGTCCACCAGCAATGAATTTCATAGCACGGCACTGCATCCCTGTTGGTTCCTTGCTGCGTGTGGGATGAATTCTTCAGAATCCTAGCCAAAAAAATTTCTCTGTAGGATTCCTTCCAATTGTCAAAATGGATTGCAAAATTTAAGAAACCAATAATCCTACTTTTTCGGAAGGATAAGAGGCTCACTGTAACTGTTTAGCAAGATTTGAAAATAACGACAAAATCAAAAGAATTCCAGATATTAGCCTTCCAAATATTTCAAAGATCAAATGGGAATTTGTTTTTCATGAACTGCTTTACAATCCCTTCTTTGTTTCCGGGGAGCCAATCACCTTGTTTCATTTGTTTTTATTTATTTGTTGGTAGAGGCATTGTACAGGAGTTGAACAGAGTAAGGATGAGAGACACTTTCATTTTTGCTGATGACCAAATTGAAAATTGCGATTTTGTGCATCCCAAATTGTACTGCACCAGCACTAACTCCTACATTGTGAATCCTTGCTGTGCTCCTTTCTTCACAATGGAATTGCATTGAATCCAAATAAAGCCTCAGACACTTATTTCAGTGTAACATGAAGAATTGCAATCTCTGAAATGAAAACATTAATGGTAATAAATGGTCCTTCGCTTTTTTGCTTCTTCACTTTCATCATTTAATTCTTCAGTGCTGGTTTTCGGATTTCAGGGAAGGCTGGAATGGCATCCTTCTCGCCCATGCCATGGCTTGTGCGGCTGAAAATTATGAAAGGAATAGCAAGGGGATTGGCTTATTTGCATGAGTTTAGCCCAAGGAAATTTGTCCATGGAGATCTAAAACCTTCTAACGTTCTCCTAGGGGCGGACATGGAACCATACATATCCAATTTTGGACTGGGACGCCTTGCTAACATAGCAGGAGAATCTCCAGCTCCTCCTTCCACTGAAGGCATTGTCGAGCAACCCAATCAGCCTTCTGAGGTGTCAATGAAATCACCCACAAAGCTAGGGTCTCACTATCATGCCCCTGAAGCAATGAAGGCTTTAAGACCATCACAGAAATGGGATGTGTACTCCTTTGGGATGATTTTACTTGAACTGTTATCAGGGAGATCTCCAGCAGCTCTCTCAGGCACCTCAGATATGGAGTTGGCCAGATGGGTCCAGGTCTGCATTGAAGAAAATAAGCCACTTTCAGAAGTTTTAGATGATTGTTTAGCTCAGGAAGCGGATAAGAAAGAGGAAATGCTTTCAGTGCTGAAAATCGCTTTGGTGTGTCTTCAGAGCAACCCGGAAAGAAGACCAACAATGCGGCATGCTTCAGATGCTTTGGACAGGTTTAGCACTGCTAGCTGAGAAGAATCAAAAGATGCATCGAAGATTCAAATTTGAAGTCAACAGGTTACCTGCCTAACTTGACTAGCCTTGCCCAAATGAAAGTCCTTTTTACATGTTATTCTCACTAGAATCAATCAGCTTTGCTAAGCCCACATAACCGTGTGCCAGTTCGGCTGTGCATCAGGTGAGGCTCACCGCATATATAAGCCAGCCTGAAATCAGACTGATTTAGTTGGTCGATGCCCAGAAAAGAATGATGATTATGAATAACAAATCAACTCATCCATAAATTGCCTCTGGTGTTATTCAATGTTCTCTAGAGGTTTCTTGCAGGCTTTACAAAGCATTGGATCAACAAAGATAATTGCTTCTCTGTGTGTAGATTCTTTACCTTTGCTTGTTTTTTGTTGTGATGCCTTGACGACTTTGCCTGTACTGGATTGTACGGACAAAGCTTTTCAATCTAATCTATCCATATATGTTCTGTTTTCCTTTTTCATTTGCTTTCAGTTTATAGATTGTTGGGTGTTGCAGTGGTTGAAGCGTCAATGAAGATGATTTGTCTCTTCTTCGATTGATTGTATTTTTTTTTTTTTTCCCCTTCTTCAACGGCTTGGTTAGTTTGAGATGAAGATGCAAAAGAGGAGGGAAAGTGGGAAAAAACTGCAACGGGTGGTAACGAGAAATGAATAAGCCCTTTTTGCAAAAAGCAATGACATGAAAGTGTAGGATAATTATGGGCAGTTAAATATCACAACAGCCTAGAGAGGAAATAAAAAGAAAAATAGGACAATTATATGGATAGTACGAAGATAAAACAAGTGACAGCTTTTACATTTTTAACTCCTTTACCTCAAAATAAATGGAAAAAAATGTTTTTTTCACGCAGCTTTTTATAGGAGTGGCTGACGACGATATCAACGTTGGCGAAGATGGATTCGTTGGTCCTTCATCATGAGGTTAACGATTTAAGAACTGGCAAATGGTTCCTTACTACTAGGCTGTATTTTTTCCTGAAGTCATCTCCGTGGTCGGGGCAGTCTCATGGACCGCTTGGAGGCTGACAGGTCTTTCACTTGTGACGTATGCAATACCTTTTTGTGGGGGCCTTTGTCAAAAGGCGGACTGCAATTTCAATGAGGCTAATAATGACGGTAGCACTTGCCATTGTGGACCATTGTAAAGTATAGTTTTTGATGAAATTCAGCAAATCGGGGTAGCCCAAAAAGAAAAAAGTAAATATATTTCATAATTATTGTTGCTTGATGTTTTAATTTCCAATCATATGATCATTACCCAATGGGAATTGCATTTTCCGTGGCACCAATAGCTATGATGTACTTTGTGGTCCTGTCACGCTCAAGCATGCCTGATGTTGCAATGCATGGTGAAAGCGTGTCTGTGCAGTCTTCGGGTGGACTTTTGAAGAGGAGCCCATGTGATTCCACTCAACTGATTTTGTCCCTTCGTATTCCTGCATGTGCAGGCACGCGTTGCTTATTCTTGGGTATTCTATCTACCGATTTGCTAAACACCTATGCATGTGCGTTCCATTAAATTAAGATGTTGTCGTTGTCATTTGGACCGACAAAATTGGGATATAATATTTTATGTTTGCTTTGTATTTCATTACGTCATTCAGTAGTAATCTAAGCACCTTACTAGTTCCGCTTTTGTCATCCTATGTAGTGAAAATAGGAAGAGAAAATCACTGGTACGTGGGGGTAAAAATTGGTTCCAAGTTAGATTATTATTTATTGGGAACCTAGCTTAGTTGATTTATTTGACCAATATTGGATGGGAGCAAAATCGAGAGTTTTAAAATAAAATTCCTAGTCCCATTTCAACAGGTAGCCTGGTTTGTATGCCAGCATGTGGTAATTGGTATCTGAATGCTGTCATATCATGCTTCAGAGACCCAAAAAGGGATGAGGCTTGGAGGTGCTCGTGTTCATTCATCGAACAGCTTTTGTTGGGCTGGTGGTGGTGTGATGCCTTTCCTGTCCGACAGGTTGCTTGATGAAGACATGAACGGCCAGCGAATTAGAGGGCCCGCCACGAAGATAAACCTCATCTCTGTCAGTGTATGTTTCGCTTTCATGGTTTTTTCACTAAGCTGGATTGAGGGAAGGCGTTGAACTCTTGCCATATCCTTAGCAATATATCCCTGACAGCATGGCACGCGAAATAGTCTTTCTGCAACAATCTGAAGAAAGCAGAGAGTTGGGTGGGCGTCGTACGCGGAGATGCGGTGCAAGATTGGGCAAAGATTCATCCACCTAATCCCATTTACATGGAAAAAGCTTCCATGAAGATGACGACGACGACTATGAAAACAACTCTCCTAGAACTTCGGGCCGGTTTATATTATCTTTACGTAGGATTTTTCTACAGATTTTTGAAACATGTACTGCACAGTGCAAATAAGAATAATCCTCAGATTCGGTAAGGTGTTAGACTCTAAATCAATGGTGGTAAAAGCCTTTTTTTGTTTTGTGAAAAAAGTATAAGAGTTTTTCTGGTGGTCCATTTTTTATTTATGTGACATTTAATTATTTGTAATTATCCTGATTTTATCAATATTTATTTACTTTTTCATAAAAATCTATATGTTTTGTTTATATTTACTTTATGCCCCCCCAAAATTGTTGTCTTCTATTTCACGCCTGTTTTACGTCTTGTCTTCTATGACATATCTTTTATCTCCAACCAAATACACCAAAAGTGCATAAAAGAAATTAGATTACAAATTTTATTGACAGAATAAATTAATTTGATAAAATAGCCTTCATGATTCTTAAAAATTGGCCACGTCTGTATGCTAACAGACCAAAAGGACGTCGTTAACTTTACTATATGTAGTAAAAGCATTTTTGTTATTTTACATCCAAATAATAAAATCTTTTCAAATGATCCAAAATTTCCATGGGCTATTTTTAAAAATAGATAAATAAAAAAATAAACAATCAGAAATTTTAGAAGTTAGACCTTATGACTTTGCACTTTTTTTAATATTATAAATTAAATTTTACAAGCCTGTAGGATATTGCAATTTAAATCTAACAAGTTTTGAAAGTCGTGCATATTAGGGCAAAATATTTAACATGTTTCAAATTTATAGGTTTTGAAACTACAATAGTAAGAGCATAGCTAAATTAATTTGCAATATAGTAAACTTGAAGGTCTAATTTATAAAAATCATCAAAGATTCACTTGCTATGATTGATAAGAATTAAATCCTAATATAAGAACATTCCTGGATAAAAAAAAAGGGGGGTGGGGGTGGTAAAATAATCGATGGTCTAGGTTTGCTGGTCAGTTGGGTCAACGTGCATTGCTGTCATCTGCAGTGGATGTGTCCCTACAGTTCATCTCTGTCACAGGCCTTGCAGGAATCACCGTCAAATGTGCCCCCACTTGTGGACACCCAAATCATCAGATTGCTTAATTTTCCTACAGAGCTTAGCTTAGGCCAGATCATGTGGGGA
>JAYJMB010046873.1:61798-76216 GCA_036873735.1 Pouteria campechiana
GCCAAACCAGCTTGATTGGTTTATTGGTTCAATAGAAATGTTAAAAAGTATGATTGCAAGGTGCTTGTGCCTTAGAAAAGGGCCTCTCATTTCTGTCATTATTTCCCTGCCAAATGAACTGTGCCACCAACTCAAACCAATGCAACTCGTTCTTTATTTTTTCCATCTGTTTATTTGATTAGACAACTAGGGCTGAAATCTCTCGATATCTCAGACGCTCATCCCTTGCAACAGTATATTGGTGATGACAGTGATGGATTTGAGGTGCACAGGTGGATGAACATCCCCATTTTAGTGGGATGCAAAAAAGAAAGTGGTAATGGGTTTTGGTTTGGAAGTGTGGGTTATGGATGGCTTTTCCATTTTGGCAGCATGAGAAGGAAAATAAACATGGAAGAAAATTTATTTGACAGTAGACTATGGAGTAGTCTTAGGCAGTGGCTGTGCATCTATGAAGATTATCATCACTTACTTTAAGTAAAATCCAGAGTCCACACTATGTAAAATTCATAATATTAATGGTTGACAACCTCAACCAAAGGTCAAGTCAATTGTCAAATTTCATTCAACCAACATGAATCCAGGTTGAATTAATGATTGAACTGGACTGGACAAATACCCAGTTCAGTCACCAATCCTGTTATGATAAGGCTGATTAGTAACTGACAAAAGCTTAATCGACAGACAACAACAGTCATTCTTAGTAAGAATGGACTAATACAAAATCATTTATACATATAATATAAAAAACTAAAATACATTTTGTGTATCTCAATTTTTTTTTGTCTTTATGGATTTTTTATAACTTTTTGCCCCAAAAAATACAGTCTTATATGGGCCAATACGGTCCCTACATTGTATTCTATCAGTTTTTCAAGAAGCCAATATGGCATCTGATACCAATATTCAAAACCATTGAAGAAGCAGCAAATGGAAAGGTGTCTGGATCAACAAACCAAGATTAAGACTACCCTTGAGAAAATGCTGATTCATTGAATTCTATTCATGTCCAAAATAAAATAGACAATATAACTAATTTGGTCCATACTGTGAAAATGTTCTCGGACCTAAAATATCAGTTTGGGAAGACCAAGTCAATGTAAAAAATACTACCTTCTCCAATATTTCTTTGCTTTCATATTCAAACTCCACACTATCCAAGCAATAAAGTCTATTCAAGATGATATCTATTCATAAAAAAGAAAAAAAAAAGAAAAGGCCAAAAAAAAAAGTGGTGAACAGAGCTGGAGAGTCCACAGATTGTGTATGTTAATCTGCTTAAATTTTATCTCAGCTAGTCTCTGTTTTTGGTTGGTAACTGCTCCTGGATTTAAGATAGTTGATATTCCTTGGCTGTCTCACCTGATCATTTTCCTTGGATTCCTGTTCTCGTTTCAGCTAAGTGTCGATTGCATACTAGGTGATTAATGTTGCTTCCTTCTCTATGTTTTTCTTCATTACTATGATGCTTAGAGAACCTGTGTGGCTGCTTTATATGGGTCCTTTATGCCTTTCTGCTGCAGGCATGCAAAGTCAAAAAGGGGTAAAGAAAGAGGAAGAATTTAAAGCACAAACACCTAAAAAGCAAGACTAAAAGCAATATTTTGATGACAGTTGGCTGCAGGAAGTGAAAAGTAGAAAGCAATGGCACAGAGGATTAACCAACAGGCCAACAGCACAAACAGTGGAGAAAAAAATTTCTCCAAATAAATACCACCATCAACTATAATATCATTGTCACTGCTGTTATCATTGCCTCATTTATTTATTTAGTTTAAACAATAGAAGTTGCATATGTTGCACATGGCAATATTTATTATTATCAGTGATTCCGTGAAAGTTCAGCAACCATCTTTCCACACACCTCAAAAACCTACTTCATTGGATTTGATGGCATATTAGACACAGCACCTCTAATGAGGCTTGGTGTCAGATGGTGTTTTTATCTCCACATGAGGTTTCCAAAATTACTCAAATTACCATCAAGGCATTGTGGCAGGTTAGGTCTCAACTCTCACCTGAAATCATCCAACTGCTATTTTTGCTTCCTATGTCTAGGGGGTGGTTTATTACTCCATTGGTCCTTCACTGATCCTCCGTTGTGTTCATCAATCTTTGACCTGATGGCATGCATTGGCTATTCTCGTGACCTTGATGAATTAATATTAAGATAGGAAATAAAGATGTAAATAATGTCAATAAGATAAGAACTGATGTTCACAATAAAGTGAATAGCAGCAAAATAGATGGGAGAATGACGAAAAATATAAGTAATGATGAGGAAACAATATAATTGTTAAAGGTAACTGGATTAAGTAAATATCATGTCAATTTATTGTTTACAACTGAATTGCATTTACCTGCACATTCCTTTTGCCAAAAGAAATGCAACAGTGATAAAAAGATTTAGGAATTAGAACTACATATATAGGAATTCTTGTATTTGAGTTACGAAACATGATTGGATAAAATTACAGAGCAGGTTTGGGATAGAATGATAGAAAGGCAACTCAGACAGTCCAATCTTGTGCCACAGAGTCACAGACTACAGAGACTCAACTATCAAGCTATGAAAAGAGATGAAAAATGAGTGATTTTTTGGACCTTTTCCTGAATGGTGCAGTTTCATGCAAGTTCAACATAAAGCAGCATAACAATGTCTCGAATACAGTGTAAAAAATACAGGAAATGCTTATCAATTGACATCAGCATTAACATTCTTCACTAAACTTGCAAAACAGTAATGACGGAGATCTAGTTCTCACTTCTCAGTGACTAATGATAGAGTGAGACACCAATTGTTTAGTTCAGATCATTCCGGTAAAGGGATTCTGTTTTCCAAATTAATCCGGCAGGTACATATAGTTCCAAAGAATATGTAAGTGATTCATAAACAGCAACTTGATCAATGGAAAAACAGCACAAGTTATCTGATGAAGCCAGCATAACTGGAGTAATATATGACAAGAATGGAGCACCACCAACTAGTTTTCCATGAGGATAGTGCTCAAATTTTTGATGGAATTGATAAATTAGTAATGATAAGTGTACAGTCATGGCCAGTTGTTCAAATGCTATCTAACTGTATAATAGTCTCTAGTGTGCATTTACTGCAAAATCATAATAAATCAGGCTTGACGGTTACTACGAAAACAATTTCATTAATCTTTGGAAAGCAAGGGACCAATAAAAAAAAACCAATAAATGCAAAAATAAATACCTGGAAGAAGCTTATCCCAGCTGAGCATATCCTCAAGAATTTGCTCACACTCACGTGTGTCTTTCAACAATCCTTGCTCAGTTGCCTCCTTTATCATCTCATCCCATTTCTGAGCATCCATGTTGAAAAACTCATCATCCGCCAACTTCTTCTCTACATACTGTCGAGCATTGTACAAGTTATCAATCTCCTCATCCGTCTCATATTGATCCCAATCTGACTCAAACTCCCTGTCTGAGACTTCAGGCAATGGTGCTTTCTTGACTTTATCCAGCAGTTCATCATCAATGTCACCATGCTTCCCTGAAATCCCATGTTGTACAAGCACATCCAAGACTGATGGGAGGGCTTCGATATCACCATCTGTGAGCTTCAGGATGCGCTCTTTGAGCTCTGCAACAGTGGCAGCGAATATAAGTAAATTTTCAGGCAAGGAAAATGTAGATGCTCCTCAGTTTCTATGTAAGCTAATGGATAGTGATGATTCATCGATCTCAACTGTAAGACCCACCTAAGGATCCCTTCTTACCTATGTTAAAAAAACGATGCCACTTTGACAGAGAGGCATTTGGTTAACAACTATTAAACTATTAACTCTAACCTACTTATGCTTAATCAATGGCTTAAATTTAGAGGAAAGTAAACTCTACCTAAAATTTAAGTCATTCATCCAACTCTTTTATGCATTATCCCTCCAAGATTTCTCATCTCTTTTGTCTCCTTCCTTCTCTCTTGTTTCTAACCTCAACTAGGATATTCAAGAACAAAAATGTGTACACCATCTAATGCATTATCAATTACAAATAACTTGGAATATAAGCTCAATCAAAACAGGCACTACTGGTGGAAACCATTGAGATTATCATCGCCAGAGATCCTAATTATTCAAAGATCAGCCATTTTCCAGGATAACCTCATTATAGTCCAGTACAGAGAATCCTGGACCATTTTGCATGTGTTGTGGAGCCTAAGGCCCAAATCACGACAAATGAAAGTGCTTCTCTGCATAATTAGAAGATCCAACCCACCTAGAGCGCGCGGCACTATCATTGGACTTCTGCATTGCAATGGGAACAATCCGATACAGGAGAATCTTGCACCATACCCCATCCATGGATGTGGCAAACCAGATAAATGCCCTAATCAGCAGAAAATGCGCCCTATCACAGATATGGGACAGCGCCATGATCTTCTGAATTAGCAGAAGAACCCATTCAGGTCAAAGATTGTCCCTTGACACCGAGGTTCGCAGCAATTTAAACCCTCCAATGCAACAGAAACATCAGCATCATCAGTTCATCCTGGATAGGGCAAACCAGACTAACGATCTAGATCACGAGAAAGTGATCCCAAGTTTAGCGAACCAACGCGTCAGGACCTATAAATTCGAAAAAAGTAATACACGGTTCAGCTGAGTTGGGATTTCAGTACCTTCAATATCGACGTCTTTGGCGGCAGAAAGGATTTCGCACAGTTTAGATTTTTCGGTGGCGAATTCCGCCGCTCTATTGTCAATCTCGCTGCGGCGGCGGCCGCCGCCGCCATCTTCCGAAGAGAAGAATCTGGAAAATCGAGAAGGGGAATAGAGGGAAGAGCGAAAGGGTATTCTAGACGGAGAGATGAGATTTCGAGCGTAGAAATGGGCCTGTTTTAGTAAAATCCGTCTCATCGCTCTCCCCTCCTAGCGTTTTTCCTGGGGTTTTAGCTACAGAGACGGGAGAAAGCAGAACATGAGGAGAAAATGCGACCCAGTCCCCCATTGCACGTGCAGCAAGAGTTGTGGAGTTTACACGTGGGCAAGCAAGCAGCCGCTCCCCTGGGTGGCCTGAACCCTTCCTCTATTTGCTGCTCGGGCAAAGTAGGAGGCTTCATAGTCAGGCCACCCAAAGACGCTGATTGGCAATGTGCCGGTGGACTGCCAATGCAACTACCGAGTAAGAACAGTGTAGAACTGTGGATAGGAGAAGGATGTGATAACCTTTGAGAAGACCCAAATTTGACCCAAAAGAAAGTCATGTGCTGTTTCTTAGCGACCCCCCCAAATATCAAAGGTTGCATAAAGCAACAAGGAATAACCCATCCAACTATCAAAGGCTAGTGAGAGATTCTTCTATCCACCTATCGAAGGCTAGTGAGTAGTGAGAGAAAGAATATTATGGAAGGAAAGAGATTCTAGGATCAATAGCAGGAGCAGCCCGTTGAGAGAGAGAGAGAGAGAGAGAGAGAGAGAGAGAGAGAGAGAGATGGGTAGGCAGTGGCCTGACGAGATGGTAACAGTTGGTGAGAATGGTGCCGGTCTGTTCCTTTGGGTGGCTCTTATTACACTCTCTCTCATGTGTGTTATCCTCTTCTCTTGCGCGGACGGCTTCTCCAAAGACAAAGCCTCTTCCACAGCTGACGTTGGAGGATATGCCGCCGCCTGTGGCACGGCTTGTGGTGCTTGAAGCTTCCTACTTCTCTCAAACACAATGTGGAGATTTGAGGGCCTGGTTTCTCGATTATTGTTTGGTGAAGGGATGGAGCAGCGTTTTAGTAAACCATCTTGTCTTTTCTATTCTCCCAGATCGTGTTCTTTCCAGAAATTCATTTACCTTCATCGTAAAAATAGGAGAACGGTTGGTTTCTTCTCCGAAGCTATGGTCTCTGGAGAAAATCAAAATACGTGTAATGGTTATTTCTACTTCGACTTTGTTACATGCTAGGGAGTACTCATATTTTTCTCTATGGAATACTGCTTGCTTGAATGGATTTTTGCTAATGTCTTTGAGTGGGCTCATTTTTATGTCCAAGAAGATCATAAGATGCATCGTCATATCATCTCATGATAAAATTTGAACTTAAATCAAAATTATTATTCAAGTGTGCTGCAAAACGTTTTCCTCCAATTTCCCCAACATTTTCGAATCTCTTTTTTTTTTAATTTCTTTTCCCATTTTCAAAGTTACAACATTGATGAGAAAATTGAAAAAAATCTACAGAATTGGAATCCGAAGTGTATGAAACAACTCATCTGCAGCCACCCGAAGGAATTTAAAATTTGACAAAATAAGTCGAATTGCATTCCCAAATTTCGGAATCTTTGCCTTGATTAGGTTCCTTTGCTAGAAGTCCTAAAAACTCTTAACCCGAACAACAGAGGAATGAGAGAAAGTTGTCGGAAGCGATGGCCCTCCCATCCATTGGTCCCTGTCAAACCACACCTTGAATGTCAATATAAAAAGAGGGAGTGCAAGTACGACCATCCAAGAAATGAACTAACGGCCTGTTTACTGCTCGAAATAAGCCTGCCAGATGAATGATCATGGTGAAAGACGGCCAGACCAAAATCTGCTTTTTGGATAATCCCCTGTAATTGGATCATTCATCCGCGCCAGATGCAGAGGATTGCCCAACGACATCCTTTCAACTGCCGTCTGATTGGAAATGTGCCCATCCATCATGTAATGATAAGTTAAATAGTTTATGAGGTAAACATAAGGCTGTGAATTTGCAGACGTAATTACAAGCATAAACATGTAACTGTTATGCACTTTGATTATACATAATTTAGTCCTGACACTGAAACATTAAGGCTGCAAATTAAAGATGCAAGTTATATAATGATCCGTGATAAGGGATACAATAACGGAATCTGTATTTGTGTTGATAATATCATCTCATTTAGGAACGTAAAACAAGTACAAATTTTTTAAGGAGGCTGCCTGTCTTTGCATCTGCTATCACCAGAAGCAAACGTGTAAGAAGTCCAAAATAGTTCCTGTGGAAGATACAGACCATCCATCAAGTAGGCCCGATAGTGAAGGCTGCCTCTTTAGAATGTCTATATCTCAGTAGGCTGATAGTGATGGTAGGTCTTCCTTTAGTTCCTGTCTACTCTCAAAGTCAGATGCCATTCACTGTGGGGCTTACCCAATGAAGGAAATAAATCTCACACTTATTAAACATGCACGTGTGAGGAACTCTGTTTCCTGACTGGGGATTCCTTTAATCAGGTTAGAGTCCACAGCGTTTCCGTTTCCGTATTTCTGTCGATGATATATCCATGCGAAATGCCTCCTCTGGTATTGAGATAAACATGTCCTTTAGCACTTCAGGTAAGTCAAAATCTTCAAGGACCTGGAACATGTCATAGAAAAGACAAAATAAAAGTTTCCTCGAGTCAGGGTAAGAACCAGATGTAATCTTCATCTAACACTGTCAAATAAACTCAAAAATGCCAATTCACCTTGAAAACCCCGTCAACATTGCGGCCACCTACGAGAAAAGTGCAACCTGACCTTTGGCATCCGATCAACGTCTCTAGCATTCTCTCATGATCACTACAATAATATTTAGGCTGCGAAACATACAAAATTTGCATGAACCATGTTGGGTTGCAGTACTAGAAATTGCATAAATGATTTATAAATCTTAAACATCTCTAGAAAGTGCCGGATAGAAAAATTATCGGGCCAGGATGCAGAATGGTCATAACATGCTCAGTTCATGCAAGATGGCTTATGGTTTTATAATCCAGAATGTGAAAACTCGTTGGCATAAAAGAGGGTAGATCCTCTCTTAGACCTTCCTATATTAGACCTATGTGTCATATATTGCATAAACTCAGTTATATGCTTTCATTATGGGTCCCAATTACATAGAATGAAGGAATGTATTCAAGTTGGAAACTCATCGCAAACTTTTACTGCAGATGTTAAAATATGGAACTACAGAATTGCATCTGCGCATAAACCTAACACATTGGAAAAAGGGTAAGATGCTACTGCTGCTGATGCTTTTGAAATACAGAACATTGATTTGATGACCCCAACTATTGTTGGAGGATGCTTTTTATAAACTATGAGGTAGGATGGTTAGGATCTTTTGAACTTGAATATTTTTAAAGCAACCAGTATCCAGCTTTAGGACCATGGGTCCTGCTTGTACCATTTCAATGCATCAAGACATTTGTAGTACCTCCAGGGGAAATACCTTTTGCTGCTTTTGGTGGAGAAAGACCATGAAGCTGATGTTCCAGAAGGAAAATGAAACAGGAAACAATGACAAGATATTTCTAAATGAGAACCTACAGAACGGTACATCCATGCCCTTTGATACCACTTGATGAATAGTGCCCGGTGACATAGCTTCCAATCCACTGAATGCAAACGGTTAAATGAATGAACGAATGAAACATAAATGACAAAAACCTCCATACAAAAACATGGAGTATGAACATCCCTGGGTTTTTAAACAGGTGGCAGTTTCAAGTAGCATACAAGTGGCAATAGTGCCCTATTGTAACACCCCTGTGTTACAGATTGCTCAGTGGACGAGCAACGTGATTCACCTGCATGATGTGAGTGAAGCAAAACAGGTGAGACAATCTTATGATGGATTGCAGGGTGGATCCAAGGCAGGGTTGTGAGCCGATTCTAGTGTAAGATTGGGATGCGGAGCACATGGAGCATGCAAAACGCATCGATAATGCTCATTGCAGATCAAGAGAGATCGAAACATCGATGCATTAAGGACCTTGCTGGGAATATGCAACGAGGCTGTACCAAGTAACCTTGGTATGAGTGGCAGACAAAGACTGCCAAATTAGATGGGATAGCTCAATGGTGGGACTTGTCGGGATTCCACGGCATGGAATGATGAGGCAATGACATGGACCACTATAGCACGTGTGGCCACATGTGGAGCTCATGTGGCAAGGGCTTGGACCAAGTCCTCGGTGGTTAAGAGGGTGAGGATTAGTCCACCTCTCCCATGGAGAGAGGGAGAGTGAGGCATATTTCCTTGGAGGGCACATGACACCTTTAGATGTAGGACATGTGGGACATGTGTCTCTTCATGAGTAAATTAGAGACATGTGGCCTAGTTGGTTTGCATTGTGCACTATATAAACCCATGGGCACTCATTTGTAAGAGACTGGAACTTGAAATGCAAGACAAGTCTCACGGTGAAGGGTCATGGGCAAGCTTTGTACAATGTACTTATGACATTATTTCCTTAATGATAAGGTTGGGAGCTTTGGTTTCTTGTAAGCTACTTGTGTTACTTTGCTTCCAGTTCTTTCTTTATTGCTTTTGAATTAGTTCTTCGGTTTTCTTTGCTCCCTCTCCTGGGTTTAGGCTGTTAAGGTGTTTAATCCTTAGGCCGGTCTCGGAATACAATGCTATAGAGAGTTCCCACCCATGACACCTATAATGGTAGCCTATAAGTAGTTAAATGTGCACTCATCTTTGGGAAATATGGATACTCCATCCTGCAATATGAAGAACACAGAATCTGCCTAATGGGCTCCAAATTGCAAGTTCAACACAGCAAACAATTTATAGTCTTGACTGTTGACAAAAAGACTTTCCATTTACATGAAAACAGCCCTGAAAAAAGAAACTACTCCAATAATCAATGTACCAGCCCAGGATAGCAAATATAGATCAACAAAGGCAATAATGTCCTTAGCAAGATTACAAATAAGCATCAACAAAAGCCAACCTTGCACAAAAACCATTTACATAAAGTGAAAATTTGTGCACGCATGAGATGATATAGAATACATGCATACCGGGTATTAGAGGATGATGCCCATGCGAAGTGAACATTCAATGTACATGCATGCTTCATACACATGTAACTCAACCACTGTTCTTCCTCATGCATATGCACGTAACAAGTGCTTCACAGGGCAACATGTATTTAATGAAAACCAGAGATTCCTCACATTAATAAGCCTTGCTACTGTGTCAGCTCCAATTACGAAAGCACTGTCAGGAAACAACTCTGCTTTCTTGTAAAAATAAGGCTGATTGGAAACGATAACCATCTTTCCTGCCATTGTTTCACATTCATGGTTACTGCAAAAATGTTCAAGTATGAATATATTTATAAACGGCATGCAGAATGAAAGGGAAATTCTGTGATCCAAGGATACCGATGACCTTAAGGGTTGTACAACTTCAGATGATACTGAGCTGAACCCTATCCTACTGCCCTTGGTCCGACCTCGTCTTAGGATTGATTGCTTATTGGCTAAATTTGGTTACTTACATTATGATCTGATAAATTAACTTCAAATTATTTTTGTTCACTATTTGCTAGGCACCAGTTCCTTTATCTCAAACAAAGGATTCATGAACTGGCCAGCATTTACTTTGGTCCAGACTATTGGAAGCCCCATAATCACCACAAGAAATCACTGAACAAAGCCGTTGCATGGAAAGTGTAGTTTGAAGCTTCCTCTTCAATAGAACGCCGGAAGAGGATGATTGGACCTTTCATTCAATTCTTCCCTCTCAATTGTAGCCTGTGATATGGATTCTTCAAAATCTCAAACCATTTGAACATGATATGACAGAATGCAGTTAAGTGTCTGGGAAGCATCTCAGATATGATTAGTGATGCTGAGTTTTTTTTATTATTATTAATATAGAAGTTAGCACTATTCCAAAATCTATAAATATCAGATCTCCGTCTATATACAACTAGGCCAACACCCATGCCTAATGCTTCCATGAATATGGACTAAATAAACTGCAGTTTTAGGCTTCGTATCAGTCCGAAAAAGCTGTCCAGCCATCATGTTCTTGAAAAGGGGGGCTATAATTTGCAAATGTTTCCGTAACTGCAAGATTTATTGAGGCCCTTACTATAGTATTTGGCGAAGGGATAGTTGGGTGTTCATTAATATATGTTCCTTGATACTGCTCTTTTTGACAATGTTTGGGTAACTTTCCTTAGTTTATCTTGGCTTCAAGGGTGGTTGAAAAAATTCCATAGCAATAGATCTCTCAACATACTCTGTTGTATACTGAAGGTTAGAAAAGAAATCTGTGCAGTTTCTTCTTCTTCTTTGAATAATTGAAATCAGTATAAAGCAGTTCCTAAGAGTGACTAACATGTGGAACATTGTTTAACAAAAATATATCTTTGCAATGCATATAAAACAAACAATTCAATTAACCTCACTAAAGTATTGAAGAAAAAAAAAGAAAGAAAGAAAGAACAGAAACTCGCCAATTTTTTCAAATTGCTTGACCCTATCTTTGATTTGAGATACTGTCAGTGGAGGTTTATCTGCATTAATTGCTGAGATCTCAAAACATGGAAGCCCATCGCCACAAATACTGCATATGAAAGAAGAAATCATTAAATACTCATTGAACAGAATAAGTAGGCTAAGAGTGGGATATGTAAATATATCTTCCCATTTCTTGCTACAATAAAACAAATTGCATTTAAATGTAGTTGCTAGAGCAAATTAGGAAACAGGGGCATATTAGTAATTTCACAAATTAATAATCAAAACACCTCATTGCTAGAACTTCATCGATTATTAAGTTGCTCTTCTAAGTCATAAATCATGGCATACTATGGGCTCAATGGCATCCATTAGAAAATCTCACATCAAAAAAGTAAAACAAACAAAATAACAGTGATGGTATATGATAGGAAGCAGAGCACAAGATGTCTGAAGTTGTCACCAAAGAAAGTTGACATCCCATAACTGCCTGTGCATCTTAACATCATGCAAAGAATGATGTAATAATTTTAGAGTATCTCAGATTACTTAATTTCTATTTGTATCCTTTCTCATTTTACTGCTCATGCACCTTAACATCTTCATTTCAAACACACCCATAACTGCCCAACACTCCATCCAATTAAACACAGCTAGCCTTAAAATTTTCCTTTCAATATAATTGACACTCAGCAATTGCATAAAGTCTTTGAAGTATAACACCATTTCTTCCACCAAACTTGAATTTTATGTGCCACATCTCAACATTTATCTAACTTCAAATTTATGCTTTCTCCTCTTCTTTATCAAAACTATATCATCTGCAAATAAACTACAGAGAGGCACCTCTTCCTGCAAATGATGAGTTAGATCATGCATAATCAAAAGTAAATAAATAAAGACTTAGATAGCAGAATCTTGCTATAAACTAGAATAGAATCTTGCTATAAACCTACAGTGATTGAAAACTCACTTGTTTTTTCACCCATAGTCCTTACATTTGTTATGGCTCAATCACACATATCTTATATACAAGACTAGCTACAGTGAAAATTTAAGACAATGTTGATGCTGATGATGAGAAAAATATAAAACATGGATCAAATTCCTTATACCTTAATGCAACTTCCATAAGTTTGAGATGGCCATCATGCAAAGGATTGAAAGAACCGGATAATATAATCTTTCTCTCTGAACTCAACTTATCTGCTTCTGCAAGTTCAGTATCAACCAAAAATAACAACCAAGAATGATGAAAAGTGCAATTTTATGCACTTATAACAACCAAATTGTATGTCATATCAAATGCCAATAAAGATTATAAAGTATACCACTTGAAAATGGGTAGACTTTCATGCATATTTTCCCATCTATTAGTTGCTGTAATTCTTGATCTTCATTGAACACTGTTTCATGCTCTTCAGGCACTTCAGAATCCGTCAGTTCTGAAATGGATGAAGGAGAAACTTTGGAAGCATCTGCAATTGCCTTCACAACAAAACAAGTTTCAACAAATCAAGATACACAGCAGGCAACAATAAAAAGGATGATTATCCATGATAATCAGGTATCCTAAAAATCACTTGCGGCAAAACTGCGCAATCAATGCACTTCGGTTCTTAATTACCAAAAGAAAGTGAATTGCACCCATCTAGCAAAGAAGCTGCTGGGCAAAACAATAAAACTTGAGCAGTCACACAGATAACTAGTCAATCCTAGATCTCCTGAATGAATGATAGTATGGTTTTTCTTTGTTTTGTCTCCTTTATTGATAAGGATTATATTTTATTAAATAGAATAAGGGACTATTTGATTGTGGGGAGAAGAAATGAAAGGAAAAATCAGTTGATATTGAGGTTATGCCCATTTCCGGGGGTAAAGATGTAAATAGCCACTCTTTGAATATGGGAATTTATCCAAGCTAAAATAACTGCTACAAATTGGCCTCTTCTGGCTCTTCATGGACAGAAGATACTTTTCCCCAGTAAGCAAGATCTTTATCCAATCAGAAATAGACAGACCAAGAATTGAAGTAATCAAAAGAAGCACGGGAAATGTAAACTTGTTGGGTGATCTAGATTATTAGATCAATATTAGGAGCTGTAAATTGCTTATTGGGCGGCCCTAATTAGATGCAAATATTCAACCCTAATGGCAGCAAATTCTTGCTGAAATCTGGCGGCATTGCAAGGTTGCTGAAACATATAACACATGGCAAGAAGTTATTAAACTCTGATAACAAGAAACGCAAGCTGAACCAGTGCTTGCCATCATCGAAAATTTTGATTTCCCCCATTAGCGAAATAATCTCACCAAAGAAAGCTGCCCATTTTTGAAGTTAGGCAAAAATTTCGAGATTTTCTCCCAAATCTCGGCGAAATTTCGTTGTAGCGGCGAAATTCACTCCCCCTCAACCCACCAAAAAAACAAAAAACAAAAGAAAACCCTAAAAATCAAATGCACCCCCTTTCTCCCACTGCGAGCGTCCGAAACCTACCCAACTCTTTCCCAAAACCAATTTCAAAACCCATCTTAGTGATTTCGAAAACAAAAAAACCACATTTGCATCTTGGATTTGAAGAATGGAATTTGATGGTCACACTGCCAATGCCCAATCTGATTTTCCCCCATCTAAAACCATCTTTCCCTCTTCGAAATCGACAATAGATGTTTCGAAATCCATTTTTGAAGACATCTAGCATGATTTGGGTACTTGAAATCGAAGGAAAGAGGACCAATTTTCGATTTGGGGGTTGACAACGTTCTATATCCTCGTTTTTGCAATTTGGTGTAGCAAATCAACTTCAAATCCTTCGATTTAGTGAATGGAGTGTTCAAAATCAATAATGCATTGGATTCGAACCTGATTCAGAGGCAAAAAATTCGAATTCAGTGGCTATGGGAGGCACTGTTTGTTGGCAGCAGCTTTTTTGGGGAACTTTTCCCCATTTTGGAGTTCGATTGCAACCTGATTCCATTCAAATCAGGTTCAAATTCAAACAAAAACCTATATGAGATGTCTGGAATTATTTTTTATTTTTTAATTTTCAAAATTCTTTGAACGAAAATGCATATTTTATGCAGATTATTTGTATTTAATATAATTTATTAGTACTTTATTTCTTAGAATTTTTATTATGTAAATTGAAATAAGTTGTAGATTGGGTATTCTATTTAAATAACTTTTTTATT
>JAYJMB010046874.1:0-30484 GCA_036873735.1 Pouteria campechiana
CGTGCACTTGCGAGGTTATTTAAAACCTGAGCCATCGAGTTTATGGCAACCATCAAGTTTTTGGCGCCGTTGCCGGGACAGATGGAAGCCATCAAGTTTTTGGCCATCATGGCTCTAACTAAGATGACAAGGAAAGTAGGAGTTAATCTGTCTAATGAATTTGTAAAGCATCCAAGGGACTCAGACACAATTGATGAGAAGACCCTAATGCGAATAAGCTTCAAGCAAACCTCACAAGGATGGATCAATTAAAAACCAAGAAGAGCAGCTCAATTGAAAAGGTCTAGACTAGAAGAAGAAGAAGAAGAAGAAGAAGAAGAAGAAAGAATAGAAAGACAAGATGAAACCTGCCCACCAACCATCCTCACCAACCACTCAATCAATCCCCACTACTCAACCCACTCCACGAAATCTAGAAAACAGACTTGAGCATATTGAAAATCCCCTGTCATCTCTAGCTCTTCAATGTAATAGAATTGATCATAAGCTAGACAACTCCATGTCATCTCTCATCTTAAGAGATAATAAGATGGATTAAAGACTTGACTCTATAAAATTACTAGCAGAGTCACTTAGAGGATAAGTTTATCATCCACACTCTCCATCTCTGACTCATTTCTCCAATTAGAACTCACTCATCCATTATAGTGATTTCTTCTCCCTCAAATTCTCCTCACTCATCTCCTGCAAGTCCAGAAGTTATTCAACCTAATGGTGAACCTACTAAAATTGCCTATACCTCTCCTCCAACAAAACCTCATTCTATCCTTCCCAATTTTCCAACCACTGAAAGCTCCCCAAACTTACCTGATGATTATCTTTCCAATCTTTGTAGAGCCATTGCTAGACATCAAAAGTATCCCATCATAGCACCACTTCCTAGATTTTATTTTCTTCCACCAGGACCATCAATCTATCTAGATTGATCTATAGAAGATCTCTTTCTATTGGGCAAACTAATTCCCCTTCGAATTGAAGAGATTCTTACACAATGGATGAGAGCTCCAACTCCTCCTCCTCCCACTCCTCCACATCAGCTGATGATAATCCTGATATTCTTCTTTATATCTCAAATCCTATAAGGATGACCCACTCTGAGCATAGAAGCAAATCAGAAATAAATGTTGCACCTGCTCAGATGTTCCTATCTCAATCTCTCATTCTCTCCTTAGGAATTACATTTCCCAGAACTCACAAATCCTAACATTCTATCTAAGATACAACTCATTCTTAATCCTCCATTGACTCCCAAGGGCCATAAAATTCAAATTCCTAATAAAGAGTCAATCATTCAAAGATACTTTGAGAAACTTCTTCAATCACTCTCAAAGTCTAGGCAACCCAGAAGTTCATTTTCACCTCCCTTAGGTCCTCATCAACTCATTCTTATAACTGAGGAAGAATTTTCATTCTACTCCCATACCAATCTCTAAGTCATTGCCGATCATCTCCCTCTTCCATTACCATAACTCACTGATCCAAACCATTCCACTGATTTTACTGCAACTGTACTTTTATTTCTTTCTTTAAATAACTCTGACTAACATCTCTCTGACATATGATATTTTTCTCTCGGATGTATTATCTTGCAATCTGTACTTTCTAAGAGCCATTACTTGTGTATGTAATTTTACTCAATTTCTTTAGTGTGTTTCAAAACAGGCTATGTAAATCCATTTTATTTCCTTACACTTTTTATTATGAAAAAAAGGGGGAGAAAATATAGTGAAATTTATGAAATGTAGTGCACCCATTAGGGGGAGTTGCTCCAAGTTAATAGAAATTCATTATATATCAAGCATGCATTTAGCCGCTTTAAACTTTTTTAATTTGCATAGTTTTGACAGGTATATCACTCAATATTTTGTAATTATCAAAAAGGGGGAGAATGTTGAACTTACACTCTTATCTAGGTTGATTTTAATGATGACCATTCTTAACCAACCATGTTTTGATGATGAGCAAAAACATGAGTGAAATACTAAGGTACTAACAATTTATTCTCAAGTATTTACAGAAATATTTTCAAACTAATCTATGAGAATAAATTTCATGATGCTTAAAAGAAGAAACCAAGTAAATGCTCAAAAAAACAAAGTATATAATTTAAAAATATACTTAAGAGAAGAAAACAAAAAAATATATTTAAGGGAACCTCGGAGTCAACTTCGGAGTCATACTTTTATCCCCTCGAAGTTGTTCAACCACTTCAGAGTCATAAGCTCACAACCTTCGGAGTTAGTTAACGCACTTTGGAGTCACAAGCTCACAAGCTTGTAAGTTAGCGAAGAGTCTTTGGAGTTAAGTCAAACACTTTAGAGTCGATAAGGAGCTTCGAAGACAACATCGAGAGTTTCAAAATTAACAAGACAATCTTTGGATAACATAACTCATCAGAGTCAGAGTTAGAGTTAGAAACACTTCAGAGTCACAAAGTAAAGCACTTCAAAGTCACAGATTAAATTTTTTTGGAGTCAGTTGGTCGAAGTCATAGGTTAAGTACTTCAGAGACAAAGAAAGCCTTCAGAGGCAATCCTTATTGAATCCGACACAAATCACCACTATTGTGCCACTTTGGAGGCACCAAAACCCAACTTCAGAGCATCCAAAGAAACAACGATGTGTAAATTGTGTGGAAAGCTTTAACATCTCAATCATCAAAGGATCTAATGCTACATAATCAGAGACTCCAAAACTAGAAAGAAAGCTCAACAGTCAAATATTTGAACATTCTTTTGCATTAAATGAACCTTAGCTACCATAGCAAAAGTAGTCAGAGGTTTCAATATAAAAAGAGTTAAGTGAGAATGAAGAAAGTAAGAAGATAATTCTAAGAAATAAAAAGAGCATTTACCAAGACCTTAAAGTTTTTCTTCCACAAGTTCAACTCCATTGCGCTTCATTCCAAGAAGCATACAAAGTCATTTATTTAACCGCTTTTGGAGATTGAATTTTACTATTTTATTATATTTATTGCTTCTGAATTTCATACAAAATCTGCCTGTTAGAGGCATTAATATCTGTATATATTCATTTATTTCTACACATTTCTACAAGTAAAGAACTTGCCTTTGAACATTATAAGCAAGTAGGATACTTCCTTAGGGTTTGTAAAAATTAGTTTGTGAACTTGGAAACCAATAGAAGGGTGTTGATCAAAGAAAGTGTTAGTAAAACCTGAGTTTAGCAAAAAAGCTAACTCAAAGAAGTGGAGTAGGAACCCAAGTAAAGAGCCAAACCACTATAAAAATTCCAATCTAGGTGCATTACGTTATTCCTTATTTCCTCATCTTTGTACTACGAATCATATTTAGTCAAAAATTTTAAAAGCTCAAATCCCCCCCCCCTCAAGCCACCATCTGAACAGAACCAACAAGACAGACGTAACCTTTGTTTGGGATGAAGCTTGCCAAAAATCCTTCGATACCATCAAAGAATTGCTCTGAAATCCTCCAATTTTGGCTGCATTAACTAAGGGTAAACCTCCTATTTTATACATCTCCATGAAAGAGTAATCCCTAGGGGCATTACTCACACAAGAAAATCAAGATGGTAAGGAGCAAGCATTGTACTACCTTAATCATTAGTTGATTGACACAGAATGTAACTACTCTTCGATTGAGAAAACATGCCTTGCATTGGTGTTTGTAGCCCAAAATTGAAGGCATTATTTTCTTGCTCATGAGATCAGATTGATTTCTAAAGTAGATCCCCTCAAGTTTTTAATCACTCACCCCAAGCTATTAAGACGATTATCAAAGTGGTCATTATTATTGTCAGAATTTGATATCATCTTTATCCAGCGAAAAGCGATGAAAGGACAAGTTCTAGCTAACTTCTTGGTAGCCATCTTGTCGATAAAGAAGTCGTTATGTAAGAAGACTTGCTTGGCAAGGAGGTGTTCATTGCCCAAGCCAACAATCCCTGGAAAATGTATTTCGATGGTGCTACTAAAACCGTCGATGCTAGTGTTGAGATCATCTTTATCTCACCTCAGAAAGACATCCTTCCATATTCCTTCTACTTGGGAAAGAATTTTACCAATAATGAAGTGGAGTATGAGGCACTAGTCTTAGGACTTCAGATTGCCCTCAACTTTGAGATTACAAAACTAGATATCATTAGTAATTTAGAATTGGTGGTACGACAATTAACTACTAAATGTGAAGTCTGTCAGCTCAATTTGCATCAGTATTATGATATCACACAAGGACTATTGGATAAACTTTCTCAAGTTAGCATTGGGCATGTTCCAAGGATCAAGAACACCATTGTTGACGCTCTAGCAAACTTGGCAACCACTTAGTTGTTGCTGGAGGCTAAGAAGTCATTATGAAAGTTGAGCAATGAAGGTGCATTCTCGATTCGTATGATGAGGAGACTACCAAGTGAGTGGAATACATAGCTTGCATGAAACTAACGGTGGATGATTGACGAACTCCATACATTGACTGCTTACAGTATGGAATTCTCCCAAAAAATTCATAGGAGAGGTTAGTTTTAAGAAAAAGAGCTACTCGATATGTGTATTACAATAATACACTCTATCACCAAGCATATGATGGACTCTAGCTCCAATGCCTAAATAGGGAAGAGATTCAATATGCACTCATATAAGCACATTTTAGTGAATGCAGTAGGCATCTGTCTGGTCAAAGATTATACAGACGAGTCAAATGCCTAGGATACTATTGGCTTACCATGATCTCAGACTCATTGCAATTTGTGAAATCATGTCTCCAATGTCAGGTTCATGGGGATATCTAACATATGCCACCATCGAAGTTGGTACCTGCAAGCATCTCTTGGCCATTTGCATGGTGGGAATTTGACATTATTGGTACAATCAACCCTCCATCTTCCAATGGACATGCCTATATTCTAGTAGCAACTGACTACTTCTCCAAATGGGTAGAAGTTAACTCATACAAGAGAGTCATGGCTAAAAAAGTAATCGATTTTATCAAGTTTAAGATTGTGTATCGATATGGCAACTCTTACCAGATTACATTAGACAATGGCACTCCATTCAAGAATGAAGAAATGAAAAGATTTTGCTAATAGCAGATCATCAAACATGTTTTCTCTATACCTTCTCATCCATAAGGAAATGATCAAGCAGAAGTATTTAACAAGGCAATCCTGAGTATTATGAAAAGAACAAAAGATAAGAATAAACGGGATTAACATCTCAAATTTCCAGAGGTACTTTAGGCTTATTGCACCACTCACCGCACAACAACTAATGTAACTCCATACTCTTTAGTGTTTGAGGCAGAAAGTGCAATAACCATCGCTAAGAGTTGCAATGCATTCAGGGTTGATAGCAAATCAGTAAGCCAAGTTGCAGCTTGAGGAACTTAATCTTTGAATGAAAAGTAGTTTTAAGCTAAGCAAAGGATCGAATTATACCAAGCCCGCATGACTAAGGCATATAACCAATCAAATAAGCACCAAGCTTTCTGTCCAAGTGACTTAATTCACAAGCTTAGGATCGAACTAATGGTAGGTGGTAAGTTAATTGGCAAGTTTGAGCCCAAATGGGAAGGGCCTTATGTCATCCAAGAGACTTACACTAATGGCTCATACAAGAATATGAACAGTAATGGCATAGGAGAACTACCTATTAGTGGGTGTGTCCTAAAGCATCACTATACATGAGCTAGGAGGGAGAAAACACTGGGGGCATTTGCTCCCCCTTTCCTAATCCTTGCAAACATTTTTTTAACGGTTTGAATTACATGCAAGGGTTAATCAGTACTAAAAAAACATGTCAAGAAGCAAATAAGAAAAGTGTTCAAATGATGCATGAATTTTACTGGCAAAAGAGTTTACAAATGAGCCAAAGCAATCAAGATAGACTTTCTAAGGTGGTTGAATTGCTTCTCTATTGCCTTGACTGCCTCCGGGGCTTCGGGGCTCACTACCAAAGAAGACTTCAATCCTAACAAGGCCTCTTCAGTAGCCACCACCTCTTGCCAAGAAAAATTTATTTCATCCTCCAAGTGTTGAATAATCTCCAGACCTTCTACCTCCTCCTACTCTTTAGAAGCAACAAGAGATACTTGACAAAACAGGTGATGACTCACCTACCAAAAATCCTTCCATAGGGCTTCACAACAATGGCTGGTAACCTTTACCTCTTCTCTCAGAGATAATAAGTCCCTTTGAAGAGAGGAAGGGTGCTCTGTCACCACACCCTTGGTTGATGACTTTTCACTAATTTGATCCCTCATACTATCAAGTTCAGCCTCTTTGGCAGCAATAGCCTTGATAGGAAGTTTTGGAGTGGTATTTAGCTCGACTTGTGCCCATTCCTAACGAAAAGTCTCTAGACAATCAAAAATAGCAAACATGCAAGAGATGTTGCCATCTAACCTTGCTATACCCTCAACCCATAATAGAAACCGCTCCTTCAGTCTTGTGATTGCATTGGAGGAAGACACTCTTCACAGTGATCTTGCAAAATCAGAGCAGAATGATCATACTTCATCCTCCAAATCCTCCTGTTCAACTTACTTTGCTCCTTCATGGCTCTAATGCGGGCAAATGATAGCACTTGGAAGAATTTATCATTGGTGAGGGCACGAAAATAGGGTGATGCTACCTCCTTCTCAGACTCATCATCACCTCCATCATTTTCAATGTGTTGCATCCCTCAAGAAGCAGAAGGAGAGGCTACAATCAGAATATGGTGACTAGCGGTGTTGAGGAAAATTGTATTTATGCTCTCCTCTAGTTGATTCCTAGTTGGAATCTCAATGGGTGGACCACTTTTGTCATAGGCCTCATCAACATTATGGTGACTATCAACATTTGGAATTAGCTTCAAAAATTGGGTTCCCCATCTACTACTAGTTATCCTCAGGAGCAACTTTAGTAATAGCACCCTCTAATAGAACCTCTGCCAAGTTAACCTCCTCTCTAGTCAGAGGTTCATCAGTAAAGAAGATAAGGGAATAATGGAGAAAGCATAATAGTCATATCAGTGAATAAGGCTATGACTTTCTCTCAATTAAAGGAATCTGACAACAACTCCCTTTGATTATCGGCCAAGGTGTTAGCTACAGTATCAGCAACTATATATGCTGCATGAGGCTCTACATAGATTACCTCTGGAAAGAGGACCTCTACATTTTTTCTTTCACTAATATGTTCAAGCTCAGCAATGTGTGGAGTAGATGGTGGAACTGGAGGGGCTACTTCACAAAGAGGAGCAGTCACTGAGTACGATGGTTGCAAAACTATAATCTTAGTCACTCTTAGAGGAGGAGGGTTGGGTAATCATTGACTAGTCTTCTTTGCCTTCTTATTTTGCTTCATAGAAACACTATTGGATGTAGCTCCTCTCTTTTGAGATGAAGAAATTCTCGGAGGAACTGAAGACTGATGAGCCCTATTATGGAATTGTACTGGAGTGCAATCTGCCAAGTACCATTCAATCCTGGCCTCTACATTAGCTTCTTCTGTAGCCAATTCCTCCCTTAAAAGAGGCATGCTAATTGGTGCAGTTTACTCAGCATAAGCTAGAGGAACGAACAAGTGGGCTCAGGAATCACCGACTCAGAAATTACTTGCTCATGGGTCATTACCTCCACTCCAATATCTTCATCCATGGGTATATGCACTCACCATAGCCCCACGACCTAACATGACTATAATTAGTATGATAGATGTTATAGCAAGAGTAATGATCATCTAACCACAAAACTCATTGTGGAAAGTGGATAGCCTCTTAAAATCCATAGCTCATTGCACCCCCAAAACGATATCCTCAGGCATGTCAAGCTCGAAAGAGGATATCAATGGGTGGTAAATAGTTTGACAGCCTCCATTGCTATTGTACCACTAAGCATAGTCCTTGGTTATATGAACTCTTTGGGATGGACTAGGCAAGAAGATGGCATAGTTATGAAAGGTAGCAGTGAAATGAACGATAGTGGATACCACCAAGATGGGCCCATACTTGTTTCATACTCTTCTCATGTTAGTTCCATTTAGATGATGACTCAAGAGGGGGGTGAATTGAGTCTTTAAAAATTTTGGCTACATGATAAACAATGTGCAAGACTAAAGAAATTACAGAAAATACAATACACTTAAACTGGTAATTTAATAGTGGTTTGGCCTTTCACTTGGGTTCCTACTCCACTTCTCTGAGTTAGCCTTCTTTACTAAACTTAGGTTACACTAACACTTGTTTGTTTTACAAGCTCACCAACAAGTTATAGGTTTTCTAAGTTCACTAGAAACTTTACATGAATATTCAGCAAGTATCCTACTTGTTTTCACTACACAAATGCAAGTTCTCCAACTTGCAAAGATATGTAAAAAAAAAGTGTACAAATATAAATGCCTCTAACAGACTGATTTTGTACTAAGTTTGAAATGTAGTAAACATAAATAATATGACAATAAAAATAGTAAAATTCAAATCTCCAGAAGTGGTTGAATGAATGACTTTGAATGCTTCTTTGAATGAACTGTAGTGGAGTTGAAATCGTGGAAGAAAAGTCTTAAAGACTTAGTAAATGCTCTCTCTCTTATTTTTCAGTGTGAAAATCATTTTATTCTTTGATCTTACTTAACTACTTTTATATTTGAGATATCTGACTTTCTTTGAGATCTCTGACTTTCTCTACTATGGTAGTTGAGAATAATTAAATGCTGAGAAATGTTTAAATTTAAGAACATTGTACTTTCAGTGAGGTGTCGAAGGCTATGAATTAACTTCAGATCCTCCAATCTTCTAAATAATATGGAGTTTCCACACACCTCACACAAGTTGCCATTTCTTTGGATGCACCAAATATGTGCTTTAGAGGCTCCGAAATGATGCAATGGTGATGTCTTGCGTCAGGATTGTGGAGACTGACTCCGAAAGCATTCTTTGTCTTCAAAGTGATTATTTCATGACTCTGAAGTACTAATTCTGAGTTCCAAAGGCTATTATTTGTTGTCTCTAGAATGCCTTAACTATCTCCACAATGCCTTAACTGTCTCTGAAGTACTTCACTTGACTCGGAAGCACTTATTTTCTAACTCTGACGAGTCGTATTCACTGAAGATTTTCTGGTCTGTTAACTCCAAAGGCTTCTTATCATTGTCTCTGAAATCCCTTATTGACTTTGAAGAACTTGTCTTAGCCCCGAAGCTTGTAAGCTCGTGACTCCGAAGTTCTTTATCTATCTTCTAAGGTTTTGATTCTATAACTCCGAAGTAACTTGATTGACTCCAAAGTAGTAGCAACATTCTAATGTTATTTCTTACTTTCTCCGAAGTGCTTTAGTAGCTCCGAAATGTCTTTGCTTGGTTTCAATGCGTTTTTGTTGAGTCTGACATTTTTGCAGCTTCATGATCCCAAAAGGTTGCTCCTTTATCTCAGAAGTATTTTAGTGGCTCCAAAACATTAACCTCTTATCTCTGAAGTGGTTTGAGCAACTTTGAAGGAATGAAATTTAAACCCAAAACTGACTCCGAAGCTTCCTTGAAGACTTTAAACTTTATGTTTTCTTCTATTAAGTATATCTGTGATTTATATACTTAGTTTTCTTGAGCATTTACTTGGTTTCTTCCTTTGATCATCATTAAGATTATTCTCAAGTTAAGCATGGAAAGCTATTTCTACAAAATGCTTGAGAACGAATTGTTAGTATCTTAATGTTTCACTCTTATCTTTGCTCATCATCAAAAAATAGTTGGTTAAGAATGTTTATCATCAAAATTAAGCTATTCTAAGAGTGTTTGTTCAATATGCCCCCCTTTTTTGATGATCAAAAAATACTGAGTGATATACCTTTCAAAAATTATCTAACAATAAACTTAAAGCAACTTAATTGTAAGAATTTCAATGAAATTTCTATTAATTCAATGTAACTCCCCCTGAATGGGTGGACAAAATTTTAACTTAGTTCTATACAAAATTTTCATACATTCAGTAAAAGAAAATTTCATACTTTTAGTACATTTTCTCCCCCTTTTTGTCATAATCAATAAGGTAGAAAGAAACAACATGAATAATCATACCTTGTCATGACCAAAATTCATGCATACATAAGCTATCATTGACCAAACTTTTAGATATAAAATATGATCAAGGTTTCATACATACAAAATTCCTTACAAAAAGTACAAATTACAAAAAAATATACATAAAAAAATACATCAGAAGGCAGCAGAATCAGAGGGATGACTTGGGCTTTCTCTTATAGGTCTTAGAGAAAGAATCTCAGTGAGGGGAAAGAGGAGGCTTGGGCTGAGATGATGATGGGGTAGAAGAGGGCTTGGTTGGTTGGTAGATGACTTGGGTTTTTTTGATGGAGGATGTGGAATGAAAAACGGATCCTTTGGGATTACTGAAGGAGGTTCATGAGTATATGTTATTGGTCCATAGTCTGAAACATAGATGAAGTCAATACACTCTCGAAATTCTGGTTCTAACAACTCAGAAAAGACTGCGGGAAGCCCTTTCAATATGTTTTCTATGTTTGTATTCATCCTAGTTGTATCCTCTTGGTGGTACATGGTGATTCTAGATAGAGGAGCCTTTTGTGTTTCTTTGGAGGCGGAATCCTTGGCTTCCTCTTAGGTTTGGAGGAGGATAACTGAGATGAAGGTGAAGAAGATGATAGTTTTGGTTTTGGGTTGCAAGAGGTTTTTTGGTTTTGGCTTTGGTAGAAGCTGGTGGTGAAGTTTTTGATTTTGGTATAGTGGCTGGTTGAGGCTGGATCTGCCATATCCTATGAGGTAGAGAAGGATCAAGTAATTGTGGATATGGAAGATGAAGATCATTAGCAATTGCCTCTAGATTGGCAATTTTGTAGAATGAGAATTCTACCTCGGTGATGATAAAGAGTTGATGAGGACCTAAGGGAGGTGGAAATGTGGTTCTGGGTTTCCTTGAAGCTGGGAGTATACAAAGAAGTCTCTCTCAGAATAATTTTGAAGAATTGACTCTCTAACAAAAATTTGGATTTTGTTATCCTTGGGAGTCAATGGTGGATTTGGAAGAAGTTAAATCCTATGCAGAGTGTTAGAATCCTCAAGTTTTGAGAATGGAAATTCTTGAGGAGATAGAATGATGGACTGAGAGAGAAACATCCTAGCAACTTTAGAATTAATTTTTAACTTGCTTTGAAACTCAATAAATGTCATCCTAATTGGATTTGCAATATGAAGAAGAATATCAGGATTATCATTGAATATCTTTGGAGGAGAAGGTAGAGGACTTTGTGGTGGAGTTTGTGGAGGAGTAGGAGGTCTTCTCCACTTTAGACGAATTGAAGGTGCGTTCCATTCTGGTGAATTTCCTCAATTCGTTCAAGGATTACTTCTCTTGATTGAACTAGATCCATCCAAGTCTAGTCTAGCCAAACTGTTGGCCCTAGAGGAAGAAAATGAATACAATTAACTATGAAATACTTTCCATATATGACAATGGCTCTATAAGCATTGGAAAGATAATCCTCAGACAGGTTTGAAGGGACTTTAGTAGTTGGAACTGATGATGGTTGTGATGGAGGGGAGGCTTGTGTTGGAGGAGATGGAGAAACAATTTCAGCAGGTTTACTTTGAGGTTGAGTAACCTTTGGAATTATAGAAGATGATGGATGAGGAGGAGAATATGAGGGGGAAGACATCACTGTAATGGGAGAGTTGATTCTAATTGGAGAGAAGTGATGTGGAGGTAAAGGGAAGTAAGTTAGAGGTGGAGAGAAATGAGGATGAAAGGCTTGACCTCTAAATGACTCTACTAGGGATTATAGAGAGTCAAGTCATTGATCAATCTTATCATCTCTCAGGATCATGGACGATATAGCAGTGTTAAGTCTACGAACCATCTTGTTCATTTGAAGAGCTAGAGTAGACAGAAATTATTCAATATGAATCAGTCTATCTTCTAGGTTGAGTGGTGGGGATTGATGAAGTGGTGGTGGATGTGGTTGGTTAATAAGAGGAAGTGGGTCTTATGGGTGATGGAGATCTAATGGGTGTGAATGAAGTAGTGGCTGGTATTGCTGCTTCATTATCTCTTCTAAAAATTTCTTCTGACTCCTTTACATGTCTTTCTTCTTCTCTTGGAGTCTCTATCCTTTCTTGCTCCAAATTTTCTTCTTTTGCTATTCTCTCTACTTCTTCTTCTTCTTCTTGCTCTGATCTGGATCTTTTCAATAGAACTGCTCTTCCTGGCTGTTCACTGATCCAGCCTTATGAGGTTTTCTTGAAACCTATCCTCTTCAATGTCTTCTCATCAATTGTGTCTGAGTGTCTTGGAGATTCTTTTTGTTCCTCCACAAATTGACACCTGCTTCCCTCATTACCTTGGTTAAAGTCATTCTATAAGGGAGAGGGAATCTTGAAGTGCTTTTGATTGAGTAAATATGATCTGACATAAGTTTTGTCAAATTCACTCTCCTTCTATTCGTAAGAGCCCACAATATTCTTCCATCCTTCTCTAACACATCTCCTGCGGCTCCCTTTCTTGTGTACACATTGTTTATTACCATCATGTAAGCCAGTTTGAGATTTAAATTCAAATGACTGGAATGAAGATAATTCTCTCTCTCATTAATTTTTGCTCCAGCCAAATCAAAAATTAGTCTCTGCCTGGTAGGCCATTCTAGTTCAGCTTCTACCAAAGGAGATTAAAACACCTTCTTAAACTGTCTGTAGATACATTTACTTCTACTTCTCCTATCCATGATCTCTCTGTCTTAGTTTTTATATTACATATGAGAGCTCTCATAAGTCTTGGATTAAAGTTATCTCTAAAGCTTATATATTCTATCCATTCTTGGTATCTAAACCAATCACATACTTCTAAATTCATGCCACTTTCCCCAAAAACATCAAAGTTCAAGACTCTTCCTTTAATAATTTTCCTATCATGATATCTTTCCATATACCTAAAGTAATCAGACTCGCTATTAAGAAATGTTATCTCAAGTGTGTTTTCTTCAGGTCTAACTCTCTTGGCTACTCTCTATTCCGGATACTCTTCTCTTTCTTTCCTTTTTCAATCTACTATGCTGGTGGTACCTTTTGTTCTCGCCATTGTAATAGAGAGAGATTAGGTTTTAGAATGCAGTGAGTGCTTTTGGATTGAGATGGGAAAGATTGATTGTAGAGGGTGTGATGGAAAGATTTCTTGAATGGAGGAATTTGAACTGAGCGGGAAGATGAAGGGTTTTCTCTAAAAGGGGTTCTTTGGGAGCTTGAAGAGAGGGGTTTTAGGTTTTCGGAGGCTTTCAAATAGTTAAATAAGATTTTAGAGATTTGATTTCTCTGAAAGATGTTATCGAAGGCTCCGAAGACAGGATATGCGATCTTCGGAGGCAACAATTGTAATGGTTTGGTGAGTCCAAAGCTTTACTTCGGAGGCAACATAATCTATCGAAGGCTATGAAATGAGTTTTGGAGCTACAAAAGTTTAACTTTGGGGCATGAAATTCTTTGGATGCATTTTAAGCCCATCATCGAAGGGTCCAAAAGCCATTTTGGAGGCTCTAAAATTTATGAATTTTCATATTTGTTCTTTTATGCATTTTTAATTTGGATTATTATTAAGAGATTTATTTTCCATCATAAAAATATTTTATTGATTTTTTAAATTAAACATTTGGATCTAAAATATCTACTTCTCTTCTTAATTTATTGAAAAGGATGTCTGCTAATTCATTTTTAGTAGGTACAAATTCTAAACATATATTATGATTTTAAACATGATCTCTGCTAAAGTAATGCTTAATTTCTATATGTTTTATTCTGGAATACAAAACTGGATTCTTGGTCAAACGTATAGCACTTGTGTTGTCACATCTTATGGGGATATCAACAAAGTTAAGACTAAAATTATTTAATTATTGTTTCATCCAAAGAATCTGAGCACAACAATTGCCAGCTGCTACATATTCTAGTTCAGTAGTTGATAATGCCACAGATGTTTATTTCTTAGAAAACTATGATATGATCATGCTTCCTAGAAATTGACAAGATCCTGAAGTACTCTTTCTATCTACTTTATATCCAGTAAAATCTGCATCTGAGTATCCTACTAAATTGAAATAAGAACCTTTTAGATACACAAACCGAGGCTTGGTGTGTCTAAAAGATATCTAAAGATTCTCTTTACAACAATTATGTATGACTCTTTGAGATTTGATTAAAACCTAGCACAGATGCAGACACTGAATATTATATATTGTCTACTTGTAGTTAAATATAATAATGATCCTATCATGGTCCCATAAAGTTTGTTACATACTGATTTACCTCTTCTATCTTTGTCCATCTTTATTGAAATGCTCATTGGTGTTCCATATCTTTTACTATCTTTAATATTGAATTTCTTTAGAAGTTCTCTTGTATACTTAACTTGGCGAATGAAGATTCTTTCTTTTTCTTGTTTGGTTTGTAGTCCTAAGAAGAAATTGAGTTCACCCATCAAGCTCATTTTAAATTCTCCCTACATTGTCTTAGAAAACTCTTGACAAAGTTTTTCATTAGTTACACCAAATACTATATCGTTAACATAAATTTAAACTATAAGAATGTCTTTCTTTGCATGCTTAATAAAGATAGTAATATCCACTTTACCCCTTGTGAAACCTTTTTAAATCAAAAATTTGCTTAGCCTCTCATACCAATCTTTAGGAGCATGCTTCCAACCATAGAGGGCTTTCTTAAGTTTGAATGCATGATTTGTACAATAGGGATCTTCAAACCCAGAGGGTTATTCCACATATACCTCTTCATTAATGAAACCATTCAAGAATGCACTCTTTACATCCATTTGATATAGTTTGAAATCCACATATTATATAAATACAAGAAGCATTCTAATGGCTTCAATTCTTGCAATAGAGGCATATGACTCTTCAAAGTCAATACCTTCTTCTTGACAATACCCCTTGCAACTAATCTAGCCTTAGTTCTCACTACAATTCCTGATTCATCCAGTTTGTTCCTAAAGACTCATTTTATTCTTATGACAGATTGATGGATTGGTCTTAGAATAATAGTCCATGCATTTATTTCTTTTAAATTGATCCAATTCTTCTTGCATAGGTAAAATCCAATTTTTATCTTCTAATGCTTGGTCTATGTAAGTTGGTTTTAACTGAGAAATAAAAGCAAAATTGTCACATATCTGATGATCGGATAATCTAGTTCTAACTTTATCGAACACATCATCAATTATCTAGTTTGTAAGATGAGCATGCATAAACCTCTAATCTCTGGAAAGAGATGAGTTACCTTCCTCATTTATCTTTGTCGTGGATAGTTCAGCTTCATCCATTATTGTCTCTACAATTGTTGGAAGATTATCTGTCTCACCATAAAAATCACTATTTCTTTTTTTAGAGTTAGTATTTTCATCAAATTTAACATAGATGGATTCCTCTATAATCTTAAGTATTAGGTTATACACTCTAAATGCTTTGCTAACAATGGAATAGCCCAGAAATATACCTTGATCAGATCTACTATCAAATTTTCCAAGGTTTTCTTTTCCATTGTTAAGAATAAAGCACTTACAACCAAAAGTATGAAAATATGAAAATTTTGGTTTCTTGTCATAGTATAATTCAAATGGAGTTTTGTTGGGTATGAATCTAGCAAAGATTCTATTAATGATATAGCATGCGGTGTTCATTTTTTCAGCCCAAAGATACTGTGGGAGGTTATATTCACTCAACATTGTCCTTAGCATTTCTTGCAAGGATTTGTTTTTCCTTTTAGCTATTTAATTTTGTTGAGGTGTTCTTTGTGCAAAGAAAGTTTGAAGATTTCCATTGTTTTCACAAAAAATAATTAATTTATGATTTTCAAACTTTCCACCATGATCACTCCTTGTGGCAACAATATAAGAACTTTGTTCATTCTATACACGTTTGGAAAATACTTCAAAGAATGAAAAAGATTCATCTTTGGATGCTAGAAATATTACCCAGGTAAATCTATTATAATCATCCACAATGACATATGCATAATGTTTCCCTCCGAGGCTTCTTGTCCTTATTGGTCCAACTAAATCTATATATAGCAACCAAAGGGGTTTGGTTGTGTACACTTGTCTATTTGATTTGAATGATTCTTTTACCTATTTGCCTTTCATGCAAGCTTCACACAACTTATTATCAAATTTGAGTTTTAGTAGGCCAACAACTAGATCTTTATTATATAATCTTTCAATCAAATTTTTGTTAGCACTAGCCTTTTATGCCACAACATGGGTTCATCGTCATTCACAACAAGATACTTAGCTTGAATATCAGATAGATCAACCAAATATATATTTTCATATCTTCTACCATATATTATAACTGATTAAGACTTATCTAGTACATAACAAGATTGAGATTCATATATAACTTTGTAGCCTTTATCACAAAATTGACTTACGCTAAGAAGATTGTGTTTCAATCCTTCTACTAAAAGTACATCTGAAATTGTAGTAGATAGTGATTGGCTGACCTTAACGATCCCAACTACTCTACCTTTACCATTATCACCAAAGGTTACTGTTTTATCAAATTTCTTTTTCAACTCTATGAAAAGCTCCTTATTCCCTATCGTGTGCCTTGAGCAACCACTATCAATATACCACGTGCTGCTCTTTGTGGCTCCCAAGCACACCTACATAGATAAAGTTAAGTCTTAAATTTTGGTACCCATTTGAGAATGGGTCTAAGTGGGTTAGTGGCAGGTAACGTTGGTACCCATTGTCTCTTAGATAACATTGTTTTAATTAAAGAAATTTGGGTTGCATTAATTATATTTGCAACTACTTTTGGAACCCAAATCGTAGTCTATTTAGGTTTGAATTTTTTATGATGTTGTTGGCCACTTCTTTTCTTTGGTTTCATTTTTAACAAAGTGGAAGCCAATGTCTTTTTCAAAGTATTGCTTTCAGCTATAACTTGCTCAAGTATGCTAATGGTATTGTTGTTACTCTTGAGCTTGAAATTTCCTTCCTTTATTTTGAAGTATTCATTTATAATTCTTTTAAGCTCCTTTTTAGTTTCTCTATACTTCTCTTTCAAAGTCATAAAATCTGAATATAATTCTTCTAACATTTCTTCATGACTGGGAGTTTCAGAATCAAAATTTACCTGCTCTTCATGAATTGCCATGAATCTGATTCCCATATGAAGTTCATGATGAATGCTTCTGTTTGGAGAGAGTTGACTGATTTGAGCTTCATGTTTTTCTTCCTCCTCACTTTCATTTCATTTTTAATGTTCTCTAATATCTCCCATGTTGCTAGAGCTTTCTTCTTTTTGTGAAACTTTCTACTAGTTATGTTGTTGTTGTTGTTGTTGTTGCTGTTGTTATTGTTCCTTTTGTCAAAATATGAATTGTAATTCTTCTTTTGCTAATTATTTTGTCTCTTGTCTGGCTCTGGAGAGTCAAACTTCATGTATCTAGGTTTCCTACAATTGTAACAGGTGTGTGATTTTTTCTTTCTGTCATTTCTTTAAAAACTATTCCTTGAATTGTTTCCAAACTTTTCTTCTTTGGCATGGATTTAAATCTTCTCGTAATCATTGCCATCTCTTCATCTTCATCTCCACTTGTAGATGCATCAGTTTGGGATTCTTCATTTTCTGACTCAGCTTTAAGAGCAATTGCTTTCTTTCTCTTTAGTTCTTCTATATTTTTCTGCTTCATTAACACCTCATGAGTCATAAGAGAACCCATGAGTTCTTCTAGACTCAATATGTCCAGATTTCTTGCTTCCTGGACTGTTGTTACTTTGGGCATCCATTGTTTTGACAAAGATCTTAGAATTTTTTACACCATTATGGGCTTTGCATATTTTTCTCCTAGATTTTTCAGCTGCTAGAATATCCTCAACAGTGTATTTATCCTCAAATATTTAGGACAATCATTCCATCTTTGATGGTTTTCCATAGTTGACAGTCTGAGGCAATCAAAAAATTTTTCATTCTCATCTTCTAGTATCCATAGCTTGTACCATCAAATAGTGAAGGTCTGGAAGTAGATTGACCTTTAGCAGAAGTGTTATGCAAATAGTTAGTCATAGAGATCTCTTCAGAAGTTATATGATTAGAATAGTAATGTATAACTAGTAAGGTCTGCTCTGATACCAATTGTTCGTCCCGTTCAGATGATGACTCAAGAAGGGGGCGAAACGAGTCTTTAAAAATTTTGGCCAGATAATAAACAATATACAAAACTAAAGAAATTACAAACAACACAATGCACTTAGACTGGTATTTTTATAGTAGTTCGGGCTTTCACTTGGGTTCCTACTCCACTTCTCTGAGTTAACCTTCTCTACTAAACTTAAGTTCCACTAACATTTCTTGGTTTTACAAGCTCACTAACAACTTACGAGTTTTCCAAGTTCACCAAAAAATTTTACACAAATATTTAGTAAGTATCTCACTTGCTTTTACTACACAAATGCGAGTTCTCCAACTTGCAAAGATATGCAGAAATAAAAACGTACAAATATTAATGCCTCTAACAAACTGATTTTGTACTAAGTTTGAAAGTAGTAAACACAAATAATATGACAATAAAAGTAGTAGAATTCAAATCTCCAAAAGTGGTTGAATGAATGGCTTTGAATGCTTCTTTGAATGAACTGCAGTAGAGTTGAAATCATGGAAGAAAAGTCTGAAAGACTTAGTAAATGCTCTCTCTTGTTTTTCAGTGTGAAAACCATTTTTATACTTTGATCGTACTTAACTCCTTTTATATTGGACTTAACTCCTTTTATATTTGGGATATCTGACTTTCTTTGAAGTCTCTGACTTTCTCTACTATGGTAAGTGAAAATCATTAAATGCTAAGAAACATTTGAATTTAAGACTATTGTACTTTCCATGAGGTTTCAGAGGCTATGAATTAACTTCAGATCCTCCAAGCTTCTAAGTAATATGGAGTTTCTGCACACCTCACACAAGTCATTGTTTCTTTGGATGCATCAAAGATGTGCTTTGGAGGCTCTGAAGGGACGCAATGGCAGTGTCTTGTATCAGGATCATGGAGGCTGACTTCGATAGCATTCTTTATCTTCAAAGTGATTATTCCTTGACTCCAAAGTACTAATTTTGAGTTCCAAAGGCTGTTGTTCATTGTCTTCGAAATGCCTTAACTATCTCCGAAGTACTTCACTTGACACCAAAGCACTAGTTTTCTAACTCTGACAAGTTGTATTCACTAAAGAGTCTCTAAAATCCATTGTTAACTCCAAAGGCTTCTTATCGTTGTCTCTAAAATCCATTGTTAACTCCAAAGAACTTGTCTTAACCCCGAAGCTTGTAAGCTCATGACTCTGAAGTTCTTTATCTGTCTTGAAACATTTTGATTCCGTAACTCTGAAGTAACTTGATTGACTCTAAAGTAGTAGCAACATTCTAACGTTATTTCTTTCTTTCTCTGAAGTGCTTCGGTCGCTCTAAAGTGCCTTTGCTTGGTTCCAATGCATTTTTGCTGAGTCTGACATTTTGCGACTTTGTAATCCCGAAAGGTTGCTCATTTGTCTTTGAAGTGGTTTGAGCAACTTTAAAGGAATGAAATTTAAACCCAAAACTAACTCCGAAACTTCCTTGAAGACTTTAAACTTTTTGTCTTCTTCTATTAAGTATATCTATGATTTATTCACTTAGTTTTCTTGAGCATTTACTTGGTTTCTTCCATTGATCATCATTAAGATTATTCTCAAGTTAAGTATGGAAAGTTATTTTTGCAAAATGCTTAAGAACGAATTGTTAGTATTTTAATGTTTTACTCATGTCTTTGCTCATCATCAAAACATAATTGGTTAAGAATGTTCATCATTAAAATCAAGCTATTTTAAGAGTATATGTTCAACATCTCGTGATATAGTTATATCCAAACTGCCTAGTGAATCGATTTGGGAAATATGGCTCAACCTAGAACCTAGAACCCTCTCGAAGAGAAAGCAGGCAAGCTTTCAAGGAAAGGATGAATTCATTAATCCTTCTGGAGGTTTTGTCTATGCCTTTTATCTCAAACTCTGCAGGATTGCTAACTGGAGTAAGCAAAAATATTTCTTGGGAGAATTTGTCCAACTTCAACAAGAAGTCAGTCACTTCATAGAATGAGACATTCCTAAAAGTGCCAGTCATAAACCTTCTCGATAAAAGATTCTTGTCAGACAACTGTGTTGGTGATTCCACCCCATAGATCCAAGGGAAATAAACTCCCAGCCTAGCTATAAAAAAATGAGCCAAGAAGTAATTGCTATATAGAACTGGTCCAGAGGGATATATGACCATTGCCAAGTCAGCAATAAACATCACACAATACTTGAGAAGCAATGGCTAATCTCTTCCCTTGTGCAAACTTAATGGTTGGAGTTAAGCACATAGGATTGATACAATGATCATGAGTGGATGACGGACAGATGACAATTGAAAGCTACAATATCAAGAATAAAACCAACTCCTCCTCTAGAGTGATGCTTCTTAGAAAAGCTTCATCAACCCAAATGTTCCATTTGGCCCAATCTTCAAGTGTAGGCATCTCCTTCACTCAGGCATTTGGATTAGAAATCCATCTAAACAACTGCGCCCAGCCTACCTATTGGTGCCAAACTATTTTAGTTTGTTAATTATGCTTAAAATAAGAAACCTCAAGCTACCCCTTTTGAAATTCTCATTCGGGAGGAGATGCAAATCAAAAGGCTCTCTAATGATAGGCAATCTGCAAATAATATTGAGATCTCATAGCATGATATTCATCTCACCACAAAGGAAATGAAAAGAGTTGGTTACTAGAGATTAGAACTGAAGGAAACTGCATATAGCCTCCATATGCATATGGAAGGGGCTATGGGTACAGAGGATGGTATCACAATGTAACGCCCCGCCACCTAGGGTCATTACTCCATTTTACACTATAAATCCACTATAATTACATAAAAAAATTTCCCAGTTCAATGGTGGGGTTTCTCCAATATCATTTTCTAGTTTACCTAATTTCTAGAGAAAATCAGACAGAGTCTCCCCTAAAAATGAGCCTATTCATCAAGGGTACAAGCATTCAACATTTGTGACAATACATTTTCTCAGTTAAAATTTATAAACAAGAAAAACAACACTTCATAATTCACCTTCACAGACTCCTAACTCCACAGGCTCCTCCACCTGGACCGCGGCTGCATCATGATGGCAATGAATTCACTTCTCCACCATACATATCTGTCCCCATACATCATCCACATCATACTCCATTATTACACTGACATACCCATAAATTTCAACCATACATCATTGAATCTTTAATACATGATATACATCATTAGACAGGAATTAATTACAATTACCCATGTACATAAGATGGAAATTTCTCAATTTTAATATAATTTTAAAAGCATACATTCAACTACTATGCTTCCATACTAACCTTGTCTTTTCTCTAGTCTTGACCTATTAACTAAAAAAATAGAATAAGAAGGTGTGAGCCCGGGCCAACTTAGTAAGTAGGTGTGAAATCAAAAAATAATTAACAAACCAGGGATTTATCAGGCATCCCATAATCCATCCATAATTACAAGCCATCATATATATAACAATCCATGCCATCCAAACATGGTCACATTCCAATATATGATAATTGAGTAAACTATTTGAATCCATATTATAGAATAATCACATTAATCCATGCCCTTTTGGAATAATTTAATATCCCTAAATCATATATTTAAGCATTCATATATAAGGACAATCATGGAATATCACTTTCTTATTAAATCATCATAACAAAACAATCATGGGATACTTATTATCCCTTAATAATCATTGAATCCAAAACACACAAGCCTATTACAATACAATGGGATATGCACTATCCTCATCCCTTCAATCATCCATGCAATCATACAAGTATACCTACTTACCTACACACGAAGTCCTTCCATTACCTTGAAGTTCTCAAATTTGACTCTCCAAATCCATATTCCATCCACCCTATACATAACATATACATCATATATATCATATGCATACATCCACATGATAATTTCTTATCGACACAATGAAATACACTAACCAATTACCAAGATTTAACCACAAATAAGTTTAACACAAACTCTAAAAATTATATCTCAATTCCTACAACTCTGTTTTATCCCTAAATTTTTATGTATTCTAAATATTATAAATAAAATATTTTCAAAATTTAAATTTAACTTACTTTAAATCTAGCAAATTAAAAATAAAATATGAAAACCTAAAAAAATGGGCAAAATTATTTTAGCTCTTTTCACTTCAAAAGTTGTTTGTACGTTCCAAATAATATAATTAACCTTATGAAAAAATATTAGCTCAAAATACCTTAAATTGAGGGAACTAAAAATAAATTACAAAAGTCATAGAAAATTGGGCAAAATAGTGAATTGGGCAAATTTTTGGGTATTTATTTCCCAGATTTTTTTGTACCATTAAATGATCGAATATTTTTATAAAACTTTTCATATTTCTATTTTAACATATATAAAATAATTATATATTTTTATATTTATAAAATAACACCATTTTATAGGGTTTTAATCAAGCTAAAAAGGGGTACTTGATAAGCATAATATTTCAATGTATCAATTACATTTTTAATGCAATTTTCAATCTGTTTTCACTTGCTTTTCACTGCAACCCACACATGCTAAAGGAGGATATCAATCATGATTAAATGAAGCAAATAAAGTACATTTAAATCAATATATGACATGTCATAATACATTAAACATTTGTGCCCAAAATTCCAAAATATAACTGTCCAAATCAAATGCATTTCAAATACTTGTTTACCTCACTTGGTCTATAATTTGTACTGATAATTAATCTTTGGACACACCCTTTAATCAGTCCTTAATCATCCTCTACAATTATAGCCCTATTTATAATAAATTTGCAATTAATTCCAGCAACCAATCCATTTAAATACTCTATTCTACACCCCTACTGTCCCCTGGTTTCATCATCAAATTGCCATCTATTTGTGCCCACTAACTGCCCCATTAAAGCCTTAATTAAACCATAATTAATCCCCTATAATCAGGCCTAATCACCATTTTAAATCATATAATTCCAACCCCTAAAATTAAGTGGACAGCAGGGTATTTGCATTGATTCTTAATTTCATCCTAATTGATTTTTATTTTTACTTTAATCATCCCCTAGCTGAACTAAATTAAACCTTAATCACTCTATAATAAAACTAATTATATTCTCTAATCCAGCTGGGAAATTCTATAGCAAACTCTAATTACCAAAATAATTTATAACATAAATTTATCAAGATTTTCATGAATTCTTTCCATAAGCATGTTTATCAACTTAAATCAACAACTTCCATACCTGAATTTTGTGCTTTCCCTAGTGGGTCCCATTTGTAGTGATTAATCTCCTAATTAAGCTAGTTGCCACAGCTTAATCGAAGAGAAAAATCATAACCCTCAACTTCAATTTCCACCACTTGAAATTTGATTCTAACCCTTTTAAGCATACTAGGTGAATTTGTGAATTTTGAGAGATGGGTTGGGCTCAACGGGAGCAAAGGAAGGCATGGGCAGGGGTTACTTGAGAGAGATAAGGAAGAAATGGAGTTGCATTGCTTATTTATAAGCTAATTATTACGGTAATTTGCAACCTATTTTGGTTCTATGCACATGCACTCTCTTAAACTTTTCAAACTTGCATTAATCCTTATTTTTAACATTATAGGCTACCCATTTCATAAATCATATGCTCATATTAATTATCATTCATTAAACATGCCATTTCAATAATTTTATTTATTTTTTCTTAATTAATATTGATTTAAAACAAAAATTTCTATAATTTACCAACACACTCAGTATTTCACCCTTCTACATGCATTTTTCAATTTTTCTTCACCTGTTAATCATTGGTTAATATATGTCCTTCTCGTTCTCACATTAATATGAATGTTCCATCCATTTTCATAATTTGTCCATAATAAAATTTAATATTTTTCAATATCCACACATCTAGTGCACCACCCATTTAAATTCATTTTTTCTCTCAATTAAATCATTTATTTAACACACCTTGATGCATTCTCAACCTCATCTTCATGTTTATATTAATAATCCACTCAATTCCAGAAATTCTTCACATAAATTCTTTAAAAATTTAATTATACTCCAATATACTTCATGCCAAACGGGCAAAAATTTACAACAACTAAAATTCACATACCTGAAAATTTCAAGGCCTTACACATAAGCGCCAGCTTGGCAAAGCGTACCTTCATGAATGGTTGGGATGTGCTCTGCCCAAAGTTTGAAGAAATTGTTCCTTGACAATGTGCCTTTGAACCTTCCTCTTTCATCGCTATAAACAAACTTGCAATTTGGAAGTATCGTCTTCCTTTGGCGTGGAGTGTCCATGAAATAATCATGAGGATCCAACATTTCTTTAATAAACAATAAGAAATAGCCATCAAAATGGTCCTTCTCATCATAGTGGGCAAAGGCATTAGCAGATAAATAATCACTTTCAACATCTTTTCAGTGGATAAAAGATGGTTGAGAATAAAGTACAAAAGGGCGGTCCCAACTTTTCATGTCCGTCATAGAAAGGTGGCGCATTGCAGTTTAGCCTGGCTTGTCACTTTCAAAGCTAGGAAGCTTCTACTTTGAAAGCTCTACATTCAACCAAAAGAAGAAGCCTTTATCCACCTGTTTAATTTGATAATATCAAATGGCATTCTGAAGCTGAGGGTCACCGTGACGCTGTGGTGCAATAAGAATTTTCCCTTGGCACTGTGGTGTAATAGAAGTTTTCCTTTGGTGCAGTGTTGCAACGGGAATTTCCCCTTCTTCTAAGACATTTTCGGATGCTCTTATATTATGCTTCAGAGTAGTACTATTAGAATTGAACCACCAACTATAGAAAATGCTAATGTACCCTCATTATCATCCACATTGACCCCTCCTTTGGAAATCAAGTTAGCATCATGGCCCAACTCACCCGCTCTAACAGGTGAATCATCAAAATCCACACTGTCAAGTGAATCAATGGGCTCGAGAGATGCTTCTCTAATATTAGAGTCCATATCTGTCAAATATATATACATAAGAGGGGTTAGTAATCTCCACTGAAAAAAAGAGGGCGAGAGGAGGAAAGGAAAAAGGGTTAGCAAATCCTATATTTTTATAAATGATAAAAATAAGTGGGCTCATTCAACTGGCCCGCTAAGCTCTTCCAATTGGCCCGCTGGGTTGTGTCCACTAGGCCATGCGCCTGGCCTTTTCACTAACTAGGCTATGAGTAGCCCCTCTTCTGGGCCATTTCTCTAGCAGGCCAAGTGTTGGGCTCGTTGCTAGCCCTTAGGTCTTTCCCAATCATCAGTGCCTGATCTATGGAGAATTTTAGTTGGTATATCCATGATCTGTGGATGGTTCCCTTGCAAGTTACACTTGCTTGGATAATCTTGTACATGAATCTTGAGCTGGCCTCAGTCACTGCCTTCTTTGTGATGGTGGTTGTTATGTTGATGAATATCCCTTTAAGTCATTTAAAAGAAAAATATTAGGAAAGCTGATGAAATCAAATGATGTTTGGATGTAAGACAACATCAAAGATCCTTCGGAACATGAGGATTCTCAAATTCCAAAGCTAGAAGATGAAGTTTTTATCTATGATAGTCGAGCTAAGGAAGGAGGAAGCAACTTATTTGAAGAAATTTCTCTATTCAACAGCAATGACAATGTCCTTCTTCTAGGGTGTACTTGCTCTTGTCTTTGGAGTCTCCTTTGGTGTTTGCATACTTATGGGAATACCTCTAGAATCTAGAAAGGTCCTATCTGCGCTTGCAACATTTAGGATATTGGAGACAACCATTTACAATATTCCAAATACGATTTCCATGATTGCTCAAACAAAGTTTTCTCTTGATGAAATTGCATCATTCCTCTGCCTCGAGGACCTTCAGCTGGATGCAGAGGAGAAGCTTCTAGTAGGCAGTCCTAGTGTGGCAATCAAAGTGACTAATGGAAATTCCTTTTGGGATGTTTCCTTCTCCCAAACCTACTCTCTCAGATTTGGATCTCCAGGTATTACGTGGAATGTTAGATTTAATGCATTTTTAAGTTCTTGCAGATGGCTTGGCTACTTACGCATCTGCTATGTATGAATTGTCCGATTTAAATAATAAGAGAAACAAAAATAAAATGTAGAGATTACCTAGCAAAATTGAAACCAATTTTACAAAGCCTATCGAAACCTACGGAGAAAGAGAACAAAGCATAAATGGTTACATAGCAAAATTTATTTATCAATGGTGCAATAACTTTTCTCTTCTCCAAAGAGAACAAACTCAATGTGCCAAAGGATTCAATAGGAGAATATTTTGAGTTCAAATGAACTCGTCAGAATGTTGAAGAATCGAAGAGTTGTTGGAATGTTGAAGAACCAAAGACTTGTTGAAATCTTGAAGGTGTGTTGCTAGAATGAAGCTTCTTTGCTTCAAAAATGGAGAGGATAGTGGGTATTTAATGACATATAAGGCTGCAATAAACAACTTTATTTCAAAAAAGGGATCCAGACAAGGAAGAATGGAGAGAGACTTTCCAAAAGAAGCTTCCCAAATAAAACAACAAATGAGGAGATGGATGATGGGTCTTGACTGTTGAACATGAACCCCATTTTCTTTGTTGCAATTTGTTTGAAGGGCTGGTGCCTAGCACCATGCATGCTCTGATGTGCATTTACTCACATTGCCAGCCACCGAGGGCATTTGTTGGGTTAGACAAATGGTTCAGATTGCACTAGATGATCTCATAAATCCCTGTTTCGATGGTTTCGTAGATGGGTTGATTGATGAAGCCATTCTTGATACAACAAGCCTAAGCATGTTCCCAATTAAAAAAAAATGCCAAGAGTCATGTTGCCAGCTACCTGGTTGTAAGAAAAGTTGTCCATTGAGTATTATTTTAATCCATGTAGGCGAGGAGTCCTCCACCGAATGTCGTTGTCGTTGAGTTCTATGGAGAGTATTGCAACCAAATGACATGCATTAAATAAGGTGCCATGAAAGTCAAACATTAACGAGCCCACCTTAAAGCATGGCAAGAGAGAAGGCATTTACATGGTATATGATGTCACCTTTCAAAGTTGACATCTTTTTCTTCTCATGCATTAAATGGAGTTTGAAAAAGTGGCCATGCATTGGCATCCCATGTAAGAAAAATTTTGTCCTTTTGGTATTCTTTTTATCCACGTAGGTAAGGAGTCCTCCACCGAATGCCGTTGCCATTGAGTTCTTGGGAGCGTATTGCAACCAAATAACATGCATTAAATAAGTTGCCATGAAAGTTAAGCATTATGGAGTCCACCTTAAAGCATGGCAAAAGAGAGGGCATTTACGTGGTATATGATGTCATCTTTGAAAGTTGACATTTTTTTCTTCTTATGCATTAAATGGAGTTTCAAAAAGAGGTCATGCATTAGCATCTCATGATCCACAAGATCACATTAGATAGTGTTGCAAAATTTGAAATTTGGCAAAATAATTCAATAGGCCTAGCATGCTACTTGGGGCCTACTAAAGATTTCACTATGGAAAAGAAAGTCTATAAAATATTTTCAATGAAAATGAAATTGGAATTCCAAGATTTCATTCAAAACCCAAAAAAATGATTAATTATCTTGGAATCTCAAATGGTATTTTTAATTATATTAGAAAATGCATATACAATTGGTAAAGTTGGAAAATTTATAAAAAAAATTCCATTTCCACTTGGATACTAGAGCTCAAACATTACCACAGAGCTCGAACATTGTCATAGAGCTCAGACATTGCCACAGAGCTCGAATATTACTACAAAGCTCAAATGTTACCACAGAGCTCAGACATTGTTGCAAAGCTCAAATGTTGTTACAAAGCTCAAACGTTGCCATGGAGCTCAAACATTACCACAAAGTCAAACATTGTTACAGAGTCAAACATTGCCATAGAGCTCAAATGTTGTCATAGAGCCAAATTTTGACACAGAGCTCAAAAGTTGTCACAGAGCTCAAATGTTACCGTAGAGCTCAAACGTTGCCACAAAGTCAAATGTTGTCATAGAGTTAAAACATTACCCCAGAGCTCAAACACTGCTGTAGAGCTAGACGTTGCGAAAGAGCTTAGACATTGCCATAGAGCTATTTACCAAACTACCCCTAAAGGCGCCATAAGAGTAATTTACCAATTATCCCTAAAAGTGCCACAAAAGTTATTTTCCAAATTACCCTTAGAGGTTCAAGCCTATAAATACTCCTTCATTTGTTCATTTGAGGAGAGATTTTTTTTTTTTTTTGAACTGAAGGAGCTTAAGGATTCTTCAAGAGGCAGGTGTCTCCCTTGATACTGTGGCCTTTGGCCATTGGTAATTTCCTTGGTGCCTGAGGGCACTCTGCCATAGTCCCACCATGACACACACATGGGTCCCACCCACGTTGTGGTAATGGTGGGTCGCAAATGATTAATGGATAACAGATAATGCTAAATTGGACACTAAAACCTATTAAATATTAATTAAACCCTGATTAAACCCTGTAAATGGCAGAGTTACTTTGGAAATGCCCTATAAATTAGGAAAATATGACATGTCCCCCACCCATTGTTTTAAAGTTGATTAGGAATTGTCATTAGCATTAATAATTATTATTAGTGTTAATCATAATTAGGCTTAATTAACTTAAAGTGTAATTAGGCTTAATTCGTGTAATGTGACTCTACGATCTCTCACAGGTAAACGGCAGAGATCGCCAGCTTTTGGTTTTCCACGGGATATTGAAAAATACCACTTACCCAATTACTCAAAAGCCTAAGTTTATGGCCAAGTCACTGAGTCATGAATCACCGAATCAAACCTTAGTAAATATTATTCATCTAATCACTCAAAAGCCTAAGTCTAGGATCAAGTCACTGAAACATGTTTCACCAAGTCAAACCTTAACAAACACTATTATCCAATTACTCAAAAGCCTAAGTCTAAGACCGAGTCACTGAGTCATGATTCACTGAATCAAACCTTAGCAAATACTATTCATCGAATCACTCAAAAGCCTAAGTCTAGGACCAAGTCACTAAGTCATGACTCACCGAGTCAAACCTTAGTAAACATTATTCATCCAATCATTCAAAAGCTTAAGTTCAGGACCAAGTTACTAAGTCATATTCACCAAGTCAAACCTTAGCAAAACCACTTCAAATGAGCTAAATTCAGTCATTCTGGTCTCAATTTTCCTAAGCTTCTCATGGGTAATTGAGATAGCTCAACTAAACCTAGTCTACTTGGCCTACTCTTTCTAAGCTTCTCATGGGCAATGTGAGAAAGCCGAACCAAACATAGATTACCTATTTTTTTTCTTGTCTCTTTCAGGTTTATATATAATAAAGATCATATGGTCTTAAGTCCTTTTGGGATATACCAATTAGGTCACAAACTACCTACTGTCTCTATGGTTTCTTATAGTTTAAACAATAGAAATCACTTGGTTTTGATTCTACCTGGGACAAATTAATTGGATCAAAATATTTATTCTTTAAGTTAACCCAGTTTTTAGTAACTCAATCTAGAGTTGTGTCGTCTTATCCGCCCATTGGCTTGAAGTACTCTCCTAAATATCAAGTCGAGAGAATGTATTTTATTTTTTGGCCTCTAAATCCATTGTACTTTTCTTTTTAATTAAGGATTTTTTACCTTTATGGAGATATAATTAAGATCACTTATAGTTTAAAATGTGAATGTGTAATTTTTTAATGTATATAGCAAGTGTAATTAATTAAAGATATTAATAAAAATAAAAATTATTTGATTAATTCAAAACTAACAAATTTTTTATTCTATTTTCATTAATCTCTTTTGTACTTGTTTACAAAGTCTATAAAGAATTTTTACTCACTTTACCAGCTCCGCCCATAATTGTTGTTAGGGTCGAGGGTACTTTAATGGCTGTAGCAACGTCAGGAGTCTAGGTGGCTTTAGAAACAAAAATTATATAATGTCCTAAAGTAGCTGCAACATACCCTTGAATTATCCTTTCGGTAATCAATCACGCCGTGCTGGGGCTGTCCGCAATGGTTGGTAAGACCAAGGCTTTTACTTTTCAGCACGTTTGTCGCGGCGGGAAATGCTGCAGTTTGTTTGGAAATTTTGTCTTCTCATGCCCAGGCCACGCTATCGGACACGCTTGTTTCCTCTTGTCCGCACTGACCGACATCCAAACCGATGTACGATTGGTCCCAGCCAAACTGACCAATTCCAAACGCTCATGATATTCATATCATTCAACATCCCAACCGTTCGTCGGATGTTACGCTCATTTCTATATTTTCAAAATTATCCTCATCCAATAGAGAGCAGGAATAAAGTTACTTCGATCATTTAATTTTCATTATCTTACTAAAGATTAATCCATCCGCTGAACATGGCTCATCATTTCAATGGACTTGATATGTTGGTGTGTGTGTG
>JAYJMB010046885.1:0-30484 GCA_036873735.1 Pouteria campechiana
TATATTTAGGAATCAAATAGGTGCAAAAGATGAAGTATTAGGAGAATAAAATATGACATTTTGCATTCTCATCAAAGAGTTTAAGGTACTAAGAAGTTACATTCCCAAATGTTGCAGTAATAAGTAAATAAAATAAAATCATCTAAGCTAGGGATATAACTTCAGAAGCGTTGGACAACATGCACAAGATGATATCAAGTTATATTCCACCATAGTCAAGTTTTCTAAGGAAGAATAATCAGTAAATGCTCTAAAGAAAATTATTTTTGAACTAGGAAAAAGATTTTGGACGGACTGGAACACATCTGAAATCAAGAGAAGCAAGTTCAGATTATGAGGAAGCAATCAGAGGATCTAAACACGAAGTCTAAATGCACAAATACAATTTTAGAAGATGTAGCAACATTTAGAAGATTTGAAAATCACATCTGGAAGCTTTACATTATAGAGTTCAAAAGAATCAATCTGAAGTTAGTTTGAAATCAAGATACATTTCAGAGTTGCTACAGATGATGAGCACAAGATTTAGAGGGAACTTCAAATCTGAGAATATGTTCAGAGGTGAAGTTCAAAACATATTGAGCCATCAGAGGATCTAAAGATCAAGTCAGAACAACTTTAGAGTATGTTCAAAGGAGAACTCTATGTTTCAGAGTCAACAAGATCAATACAAGTTCACTTAGCCTCTTTAGAATGTGTTCAGAGGTGATTCAGAGGTGAAACGAGTCATTAGTATGTCAGCGTGTAGAAGAAATACCATGAGCATGAAAGATAAACTTTAGAGCATCTGTCAATTAAGTTTAGATGCTTTGAAGAACAAAGAAGGGGTAGATATACACTACTTCAGATGTTCAAAAATTAACTTCGGATATGCTAAAGCATGTCTATAACGCACACCAGATGGTCTAAAGCATGAAGGCACGACGCTGAAGGATTAACGTCACTTCAAACATTCTGAAGATTCATTTCAAACATGTTGAAGCATCATTATAATGATTTTGTAAAGAAACAAGTTAGAGATGTTCACAAACAGCTCAAAATTACTGTCCTCGACCTTCACAGGCTCTGAAGCAACGGCAAACACACGAAGTTCTAGAAATTCCAAAGGAGCACCCGCCAATGTAGAGCCTTAACCTTTAGAGGTTCTGGAATTTTATTCCACAGGGTCTAAAATGATGATGACACTTCTGAAATTCTGAACAAGTGAAACTGAATACCATGGCCTCCTGTGGTACCACCTACCAATGGACAGAGACATGGGTTTGGAGGAAAATCCAAGATCCAACCGTAGCCGATTCATCATACCAACTTCCATATTACCTAAGGCTCAACCAAATATTGCAACCACCTACGATACTGACTGACAACTCTAACGATCGAAAATTTAAACAGTTTGCTCGCATTTAATGGGCGTCGTCTTCCTCAAAGGGCAAAATTTGAACTCTGCTACAAAAGAAGTTATCAGAGAACATTCCAAAAGTTAGTTGAGCAATTTAAAGAGCATTTACACAAGCATTATAGTTTTTCTTCAAAGATCTCAACTCCAGTGCGCAACACTCTTTTGAACCAAACCTCCTTTACTTAGTTTGATTTTGATGATGATATAATTAACCAACCAAGTTTTGATGATGAGCAACATTATGTAAGTGAATGGTTAGTTACTGACTTTTTTTCATAATGCGCAATAATAAGTGTACAAATATTAGAGAAATTACCTTGGTAAAGTGGACAGCGCATTTAAGACTATATCAAAGAAAAAGATCCATATTATATTTATTAAGGAAGAAAACGTAAGTGCTCAAGAGAAAGAATGACACTGAACTTAAAAGACTAAAATCGTAAGGAATAAAACTTAGGACATGAAAAAGTTCAAAGTGTCCAAAGATGAAAGTTGTAGACAAAAGCTCAATGTTTGGAACAACGTTTGAAAGTTTCAAACACAAGATCCAAGCAACCAAGGCCATATCTACAATTGAAGCATATGTCTAGCATCAAACAAGCTTTAAAGACTAGCTTCAAACGTGCTTCAAGAGTGTTGAAGCATGATGCAAAAGTAAATAAGACCAAACGCCCAAGTAAGAATGCAAACAACTCTTCTGACTTAGCAAAACCACTTTGGACACAACGAAATGATTCGGACATTGCGAAATTTTTATTTTGGACCATGTTAAACTAATTTCAGACGAAGCCTGGACACCTGGCTAAGTGTTTCTCATTACTTCAGTCAATCCAAAATTTTACTTAAGATAGACTAGAGTATTGTTCACTAGAATTCAACCGCATGCATACGGTGTCAAGTGTTATAATATAATGATGGGAAAGTTATCGTCTCCATATGGATTGCACATTCCAATTAATCACTAGCTATTGTAGTGAATAATCCTAATTTTATTTAAAAAATTAAATAATAAGAATTTAAACAAAAAATAGAAGTGAATGGACTTTGGTGGGAAGAAGTCAAGATAAAGAAACTCTAGAAAATCGACTTCACTTATGCTTTAATTATAATATTCTCAATGTTAGTCCCTTACTAATGGTGACTCAAGAGGGGGGGTGAATTGAGCCTTTAAAAATTTTTGCCAAGTTCAAGATATAGTGCTAAATAAAATAGAAAAGATCACACAGCACACTAAGACAATAAGTTTTATAGTGGTTCGGCCCTTACCTAGTACCTACTCCACTTCTCTAAGTTAGCATCTTTTGCTAAGCTCAAGTTCCACTAACACTTATAAGTTTTCAAGCTCACCAACAAACTTATATAAGTTGATTTTCAAAGCTCACCAACAAACTTACACATGTTGGTTTTCAAAGCTCACCAACAACTTATGTGAGAAAATAGCAAATAAAAGTGTATAGAATGAATGCCTCTTAAAATGCAGAATGTATAAAATTCAGTTATAAAAACACAATGAATATAACAGTAAAAAGTAATAAAGATTAAACTCCAAGTTTGTTGAATGATTAGCTTTGAAGGCTTGTTAGAATATGGCACAATGGAGCTGATCTCATGGAGTTATTCTCATATCTGATATTTTTCAAATATTTGAATCTTCCTTTTATAAACTATGAAAGACGTCATAGTGGTTATGATTATTTTAATCAACTTTCCGACCATTTGAAAAAATCTTTTTATAATTATTTTAAGTTATTTTTCAACCGTTGAAAAAGGAGAATTCGAAACCTTGTCGTTTTCTTCTCCTACTACTCAGCTTCTGTCATTGTGTCTATCTTCAGAAGTTTTGAAATAAGCAATCATAACTTTTGAAGACTAATCTTATATTGCAAATATTTGGATCATTTTTATAGTGACTTAAAGTAAGCTTCTAACTTTCCCAAGATTCTAGTAGAGAGTCTATAAGAGCACGAACATGTTATTTGAAACTTACATGAATGCCTTTGCCTTTTAATTCTACAATCATATTCATAAAAAAAAATTATATGATCATACATATTATGCTTTGGATTCATCTTATAATTTATGAAGTCAAATATTATATTCATAGGGGTAATCAAGAGTTCCTTATTCATAATGACTACATGTAACACAAATGAAGAGTACACCTTAATAAGAAAAAAACATGTTATATATCCAAAACATGTACAAGGAGACCTCAAACACAAAAATTTAACCCTTCCATCACACTCAAAGCATCTAAAAAAAAACCATCAAAAATGACTATTTATTCATCCAAATCAAAGTTCCTAGTCAAAAAATACATCTAAAACAATTTGGATGATTCTGGTGCCGCCACGTGTCACCGGTGGGGCTCCATCGTTGTGGGCCTGGGCACTAGTGCAGGGCCAACGCCTGGGTCTGGGCGCTAGGCTCATCTACTTGGCCCACTGTCTCTTTTATCTAGGCTCTAACTTCTAGGCTCATCCATTAGGCAGCCCAAACTCCAAAGCTGAGTCGAGTCTCATTAGCCCAATTGCAGCAATCCAACAGTGTGCCAACCCAGTGAGCCAGCCTATTTCTCCAACCCAATGAACCAATCCAGTAGTGTCAGCCAAATGCGTCAGCCCACCATGCCAACCCAATGAGCCAACCCAGAAGTGAGAGAAAGGGATTTTTTTTTTTTTGCAATATTTAAAACAAACATATTTAATTCAAAACAAAGAAAAATCTCAAGGACATTTTTGCAAAAGCAAAATTAATTCTTCTTCCCCGTTCAAATGTAGCCATGGTAGAAGAAAAAAAAAAGCGGCCCCAAAATTGGACTTGCTTAAATAAAAAAACTCATTTTGTGTTGTGGATTAAACAGAAAACCAAGTATATTAATACTCTGATACCACTGTTAAATAAATTAGGGAGAAAATTATTACTTGGGAAAAGTCTAACATTAACAAAAGTCTAATGACAAGTTGGGAGCCAAAATACTGTAATCATACTGAGATTTCAACAAGCTCAACTAGTCTGTTTCAACCTGTCTGTCAACCAGAGAAGGTGCCGTAAGCTTAAAATCAGTCATACATCCCAAATAAGTTGTAGAACAAGATAGAATTAGCTACCATTGTTGTTCACCCGACGTGAACCTGAATTGATCCTTGCAATCAATTTTTATATTTGTTGTTATTTCCAACTCAATCAAGCAAGCAGCAATCTTTAATAAATGTGTAACCATTAGTTTTACTATAGATATTATCATAAATCTCTAAAGGAAAAGTCAGGACTCGGACAAGCCAACCACATTACATCATGTTCTTAATCTAAACCAATTTGGTCTTGACTGAGTCCCAGAAGTGGCTAGCTGGAGCATGAACTGAATGAGCACTGGCAAGCTAGGAATAACTTGGCATCAGTGAGGAGAACATCTGTGCAAAATTCTATAAAACTGCAGCATGCATGATTTACATACATGTGTTATATATAATCAAACCCACCTTCTTAAGGAAAACCCAAATAGCAATCAATGCACCATAAACCCTTCATCTAATTCAAAGAGGAGAATCCGCCCTTCTAGCAAGGTTAGAAGGGAAAACACAATGAAATCACATGCAAATGTTTCAGATTGGACCTATCTAGAGCGAGACAGAGAGACATCAAGGTGTTGTCTCATCATATCATCTCCTTGTGAGATAATTACATCTTTTTATTCAAAGTTCAAACTACTAATGGCCCATATGTACATTTGCGATAAAATAATGCATCATATCACACAGGACATGTAAATTAATGAGAATTTCAGATCAAGACAGTTTTATTCATATTAATGAAGCTGGTGGGTGCTTCACATCTTGGACATTGTGTAATCCATCACATCAACAAGGAAGTCTGCAAAATAAAGACAAGATATGCTACATTAAAATAGATTATCAAGCACTATTAAGCAAAATGTAGAAAGACTATAGAGGAACTTTGGCAACCAATAATGTTGACGCAAGAACACTAGGGGATCTATCTAATTGGTAGATGACCCATAGTTGACAATCATACAAGTAGAGATGTAGTTATAATAGTATGGAGCATCAAAAGTAAGCAATAACACTAGTTATGAGGAAAAGAGAGTGGCAAGCTTTTCCATCTTTTTCACTGTCTTTTACACTCCTTTTGACGTAATTTGAGATCTTAACCACTTAATAACCCTAGTTTTCCTCATTATTACCTATATTTTCAATCGTTATTTTTCATCTTTTCATATAAAAATTCTACTTATTTTTATCTTTATTCACTTTTTTTTAATCATTAGCCTATATTACATCACATCATTTCTCTCACTTTTCCATATTTCTTTTTTTCTCACCTCTTTTTCCCATTTCCTAAACACACCCTATGTTTGTTAATGAGAAGAAAAAAGGTACAAAAGGTTTTCATCTTTTTTTATCCCTTTTTACACACCTTTCATGTGATTTGACATCTTAACTACCTAGCAACTCCCATAGACTGCATTTCTTTCCCCTCACTTTTCAATATTTCTTTTTTTTCCCACATCTTTTCCCCATTCCCAAACGCAACCTAAAATTGGTCAAAACGTGTGTCACATGCATTTTGTACCAATAGCCGTATCTACCCCATAGATTGCAGCCTAGATCCACTAACACTAGCAAGTCTCAATGTTGTCTAGAGAAACAACCTTTCTAAAACCAGTTACAATTCCCATTCAGTAGAGAATGCATATATTTTGCTTTATGTAACATGGACTATGAATTATTTGGTAAAAGCTTGCTTTTGGAACTATCAATGTAAGCTTAGCATGATCTATGATTGGTATTCAGCATTATGCATCTCCTATTTGAGACAACAGCAACAGAACAAATTGAAGAATACTTATTGCAACAGAAGTAAACGCATGGACCAGTCTTTCATCAATGTGAAGGGGAAGTTGAGAACACACCTGCATCTCCCTCAGTGAAGCAGAGAGGAGGGGTTATTCTAAATACATTTCCGAAAAAGCCACCTTTGCCGATGAGAATTCCCATTTCTAGAGAAAACATACTCAGGTTTTTGAGACAAATTAGCAAAGGATGCATGCAGATATCAACCACAATCTGCAGACTAAGTGGAAACAGAGACAAACCTTTCATCTGGTCCATGATATGTAACATTTCAGCCTTGGCTGGATTCTTTGATTGGCGATCCGTGACGAGTTCAACTCCAAGCATCAGACCTCTGCCTCTCACATCACCAATGACTGCAAAATCCAGTCAAAATAAACCACATCAATTGAACAAAATATTCATCATCTTTTACTTCTATAGCATATGCCAACTCAATGAGAGACAAAACAAACAAACAAATTGGAATTCTTGAATAAACAAAGTATACATGCCAGCGACGTTGGCAGAATATCTAAAAGCAAAGGGCCATGCATGTAATATCACTATCAGGTATCCCAAACAATCTAAGAATCCTTGCCTGGATCAGAATAAAGATGTGCTTGCGCATGAGGATGCATGGCTATCACCCTAGTTTTCCTTTGTGGCAAATGTAGGCATGCACTCTATGAAAGCAAATGGCAGTTGATTGACTTCAAAACAGGGATTTAAAGCATAAATCACCAAATCAAATGAGGAAAGGGATTTACTTTCATGCTTGTTCTGGAGGGACCTGAGGCGCTCTTTTAGGTAAGAGCCCACAGCCCGAGCATTCTCCTGAAGTTTTTCTTTCTCAAGCACTTTGAGGACAGCAAGCCCTCCTGCAGTACACACAGGATTGCCACCAAAAGTGTTGAAGTAGCTGCGCTGGGTCAAGACTTGAGCTATCTCTGGAGTAGTGACAACTGCTCCAATGGGCAGCCCATTTCCAATACCCTGAAAATGTCATCATAAGGAAAGACCCATTATTCTCAGGAAAGACAAATGCTAGATGCCCAATTGTCAATAATACAGAAAATTTCAAATCTGAAAGAGATTTCTAGCTGGTTTTGGAGAAACAAATCTGCAAGGGCACCTTTGGCTAGAAAGACTGCATCCTAAGATTCTTCCTTTCTTTTCTCTTACAGGCTGATTAGAATTCATCAAGTTCACTTTAAATGTGAACTACTGAAAAAATTTTCTGAACCATTCACTGCTTCTGTAAACATGTCTGACCTGATTTTTGGACTGTCTGACGAATTTATTCAGGGCATCAAACATAATGTCTCCATAAAGACAATTGTCTTTAGCCTCACGTATTTGTTGCATATTGCAACTTAATGTCTTGCATAGTTGTGCTGGCTTAATATTGACTCATGCATGGCTCATGTCACTGTGTTGTCTCATATGATTGTACTGGCATAACACTCGCTAGAATTTAGTTACAAAATTAGCATGCAGCAGATGGACCCATACTCAGCTTTTGCAATTCCATTTTTACCTCAAGGAGTTTAGCTACTAGTTACGCCACATAGGACTGCTCCAGCAGTCTACAGCCTCCTTGCCATGGAGATAATTTGAGGGACGGAGTGCCTATTATGATAAAAAAGACTTTCTTGGTATGAAAACTGAAAATGAGGGCAAATCTCACCTTTGCCATTGTCACAATATCAGGAACAACACCATGGGCCTCAAACCCCCAGAAATGGCTTCCTGTTCGTGCAAAACCACACTGGACCTCATCGGCTATACAGATACCTCCAGCTTTCTTTATGCTTTTATACACAGCGGGCAGGTACCCTGGTGCCAGTTCCAAAATTCCACCAACACCCTGTGAAAAGCAATTAAAGTCTACCTTTAATGAACAGAAACAGTATACTGACTATGAGACAAGCCAAAAATATTGGAGAAAAATAAAACAGGAGGGAATTTTTTTAGCAGAAAAATCAGCCTGAATAGCTTCTGAGATGAAAGCAGCAACACGTCCACATGTTCCATAGTCAATCAGATCTTGAACATCTTTTGCATACTTCTCTCCATCTGAACCGAAAACGCCTCTATATTGATCTGGATTCAGTGCATGGTGGACTCCACTCTAATGTCAAACAATAGGATGATTAAAACAGTGACATGATAAAAGTGAAATTTACAATGAGAAGAAAAAAATGAAAAGTTGCTGTAGTTGCCCATATCTGGTAACTGCCTCATTAAATAAATGTCAACTATTCTAAAATATCTTTCATGTTTTTCTTTCTTTTAGGAGACAAAATAAAAACAGAATACAAAGGTAACAAAGGGCCATACAAACATTTATAACAGGCTACCACAATTGTTGACATATACCTGAATAACATTGAATTTCCAGTTACACTGAGCAGTGGCCCCCATTGTACCAGCTGCATTACCATGATATGAATTTCGGAGAGAGATAATATCATGGAAGCCTGTGTACAGCCTAGCAATCATCATAGCTAGTTCATTTGCTTCTGTACCAGAATTTGTGAAAAATACAACCTACAAAACATGAAAAAAGATAATAAATAAACCTAGCAATGGTTTTATTTGACCTTTTTATTGTTAATTTTTTTCAATGTTGTAGAAATAGTTCTGAGGAATCAACCAGAAAAATTGAAAATGAAATTTATGAACTCAAGTATTACCTTAAGGTCTCCAGGTAGCTTAGAAGCCAATGCTTCTGCAAAGTCAGCAATGGCATGATTTAGGTACACAACAGTGGAATGTTGCAACCGCTTTGTCTGATTAATAATAGCTTCCACAACTTCTGGGTGGCAATGCCCACAGCACACTGTAGCAATCCCACCAAAAGCATCAAGGTAGCGTCGACCATTCTCATCAAACAAGTACTGCTTCTTTCCATCAATGACATTCAACTGTACAGACAGCAGAAAATTAACAATACCTTCCAAGCAACCTTAATCAGCTCAATAGAGAGATTGAAGGATGAAATCGTACAGTGTATAAAGATTTTGATAGCATAGATTGATGTCTATAGCATTCCCCCATATGCTGTGTTGGATTCACCAGTTAAAATGAAACCTTATCATAAGATCTGAGATCCAAAAAACAAGCCAATACAAAATACAGGGTAGCCCACAGCACCAAAACGAACAAATTGCAATCGGTAACCAAAGAAGCTCCACTTCAGTTGGAAACATTCTTCTTTAATGGAAAAACCATTCATTGATAGCAGATGAATGGTCTGACCAGCCTAGCATCGGTCGAGCTTACAGTTCTGCAATCAATAACATTGAGCTTATCCTGACAATGTACAAACCACGCACCCAAAGACCTTGAAATGGGCAGATTACATCCTAAACTTTTGCTCGCCTAGGAACAGATGATAGTCAAGTGAAAACACTGCAACAGTTTACATTCACCATGCAAAAGAAATACAATTGAATATTCGAAGCGTATGATTTTTTCAAGTTTGAAAACGGGAGTTGTAAGGGAGCTTCTTTCCGGATCTCTATGTTACGTATAATCCAACAAATTATCCATGATTATATGCTGGCAGACGCGAAAAAGAGATTCAAGAATAGTCTATTCCAGTTGACCTTTGTCTGATGTGATATTCGGAGTCTCAAATGTACGGACTTACATAAATAAAAATGGATGGAGAGTGAATGGCCCGTGTGACCCGTGTACACATTAAACCTTAAACCACGGAATGATTCTTTCTTTCTCGAGAGCAAATGGCGCGACCAACTGGCAGGCACGTAGACCTGACCAATGCATCTCGCCAGAAGGTGGTCCCAGAAATCAGCGCTATGCATTGCATTTTCGGTATATGCTACCAGATCGTTGTTCTTTCAAAGGAGATTCCTTTGACCAAAATAACATGACTTAAAAACGATTCAGCTTTACAAAAAGCTAGAGAAAGCTAAGCAGATATCAGTCTACATCTACTCGCTGTACCAAGCGGCCATGAATTGGTGGGCTACCACATGGATGTGAAATATCGTAGAATCTGAAAGGTCCAACCAAATCGACCGTCGAATCCACATGAAAATTTTCTCCCTGCCAAAGTGGAGTTCTCTTTCAACAAAAGCTCTGAACGCGATCTATCCGCCGATCAAACAGCTATGATATTAAGATTTAGATTGAAATTAATAGAACGAAATTTACTAGATGAAGAAAACCGTGAAGAAAACCGCGAAATCCAACAAGAATATCAAATGAATAGATCTAAACAACGTAAACTCCTTACACTGAACTGAAAGACGAAAATATTCACGGAAAGAAGGAAACCAAAGCGATTTAAGTGAATCCATCGATAGAGAGATGGGAAGGGGGAAACTAACGGGATTTTTGTAGAAGTAGAACATGGAAGGACTTAGAAATTCCTTCCGTTTCTGTAAGATCTCAGACGCAGACGGGCCTGTGTAGGGAGGCGGAGTGTAGTCGAACGGAGGTATTTTCGGAACGGTGACATTTTCATGAAGGGATGAGGTGTCCTCCCTCTCCACCAAAGAAGAAAAGAAGGGACGGTCGATTCTTCGTCCGCTGCCGCGATTGAAGCGATCCCCTCTGGACAACAGCCTTCCAAAAACTCTCTGCATGTTTTTGGAATGTGTCTCCTACTCCCCTTCTAAAAGGCTATTTTCTTCCCAAAATTGCAGGATGAAACAGAGTAGGAGAGGGAAGAGGCTGGAAAAGGCAAAGCAATCGGCACGATCGGAGAAATCTATATAGAGAGCGGGTGCGAATGCACACGGCCCGCATCCTCATGAGCGACGTACACGCGTGTGACGGGGCTCTTGGTCAGTTTTCACTTTTCAGTGTTCTCCCGTCCATGAACATTCCAGTGCCTGACAGGAGTCTCAACCGCCGATGTTCACTTAGAAATGCTTTATATATGTTGGACAGAGGACCCATCAATTGATCAAGTTTTCGAAGACTCTTTTCATGATGAGGAAAGGATCTGATCAACGTTTCGGATTTCTAGAATAAGACAAAGAGTAGACCCATGAGCATGACCGCGGACTCCGGTCGTTTGTACGAAAAGCGCGACGAAGCGCAAGATGATGCGATTGATTCGCGCTTTCGTGCTAATGACAAGTTGGATACGGCACTATGTCATTTCATTCTACGGCAATAGGCCTCCGAGTTTTATCCTCACTTTGTCCGAACCGTTTGTTATGACCTGATAATCGATGGTCATGGCCACTTTTTAGCGTGTCTGATAAAATATAAAAATGTTCTTTGTTGCACTTAATTGTTCAGATCCATTTGAAGGCTGTGATAATTAATGATTATGCCATTTCATGTTTTTGCCTAACAATGAGCCCTCGTATCTCTCTCACAAACGTCTTCTCTCTCTCTCGTCTTCTCTCATCTAAACATTTCACCAAATCTGTCTTTTTAATTATGATTCATTTATAGTTTTTAATTAAGATATTTTTTGAATCATAACTTTCTGATACAAACTCAAAATAAAATGATTCTCAATTCGTTAGGCAGATAATTTAAAGGAATATAATTTTATGTTGAATAGTTTTTTTAAATCAACATATATTTGTGCCAAGAATTGCCACAAAGTAACGCTTTTTTCAAACCATCTATTTTGGAAGTTATTTTAACTACTAGAGATAGTTACAGTATTTTAGTCATAACTTTCTCATTCTAACTCAGAATTATGTGATTCTTGATGAGTTGGAAAGATAAGAACAAATGATAGGATTTTTACGTTAAGACCATTTTTCAAATATGACTCTATCAATTCTAAAAGTTGCCTAAAAGTACACATTTTGTAATCTTCAGCTTCTTTTTACAGATTTTGACATCTGAAACAGAAACAAAATCTGTTAAGTGCAATATTTACACAAATGTGATTATAAGTCACTGTAATCATGTCAAAAGAGGATCCAAAACATATGAATTTAGGTATAAAAATATGATATATTATGAGCTTATTAGTTATATACACATAACCTGGGCACTAAGGCGCTCGGCTTTCTACCCACTTCTAGCAACTTGTTGCCCACTTTTCTATCTTTAGCATCAAGTTCCAGCAATCTAGGTGCTTAGGCGCCCACAATATTCCATCATGACAATAGTTTTCAGAAGATTGGGTGCTTAGGCACCCACATTAGCTCCTATTTTCTTGCAATTTTTCAGCTCCCATGTTGCCTCACTTGGTTGTCTCCTTTTCACCTTGTCTTTCTCCCATTTCTTCAAGTTCTATCATCTTAAAAAAAACACACAAACAAGTATTAATTCCATGTACTCAAGAACAAATTAAATAATAAGTTGAAAAAATACCTAATATAAGTGAATAAAATTCACTTATCAAATACCCCCAAACTTAATATTTTGCTAGTCCTCAAGCAAAAAAATAAAATAAAATTGAACTCAACATAAATCAAAAACTTTCAAGGCAACCTCATAAAAAAAATTAGATCAGATTCTATTCTTCGAGACCTCAAAGGATTTCTCATTAAAATAGCCCAAAAGAAAATGTTAAAATGTCATGCAAGTCTAGAATTTCAACTCAAATAATGCTTGCCTACTATTGATTCCTCACGTGTGTGAAAAAATATGGCCATTATCATTCAATCACTTTAAGTCTTAAATAAATTTATGCAACTAAGTAAAACATGTTTAACTCCTAGTTTCCGAACTCCATAAGCTCACTTCCTTCATCATTCTCCACTAATAATGACAAATTATCACCAAGAATCAATAGGTCTTTTTAGGCTTGTAATTATTAGTATAAATGCATGATTTCAATGATAAACAAAACTTGATTAAAGATTATATACTAATGATGATTGCCAAGTATTTAGCATGCAGAAACAAGTTACAAACCTCACGAACAAATGAACATAAAGAAGATATCCCAAGGAGTCAATTTGTCTGATCGAAAAGACTTGAGCAAGTGCATAAGCAAAAGATGAAGTACCACTATAGACAAAGCTCAAAAGAAAAGGAGTCAACCGAGTTTCCATTCGTCTATCAAAGTGGAGATTATATCTAACAAATGCAAAATAGCGCGCATACAACAAACTTCGTCTATCATAAGTGAGCCATAGTTGTATGGCTCACAAAGTCAATGATCGTCAGTTAAAAACAGACAAAGGCCGAGAAGTGGAGTTCGTCTGGCAGAACAGTGGAGTTCTTCTAACAGAGTAATAGAATTTGTTTATACCCTTAAATTTGTCTACTACTTACAATAAGCAATTCAATAGACGAAGTGTTGAAGAGACAATTTCTCTGCGCTTCTACAATCCGTCTGTTACTTGCAATGGACAATCTAATAGATGAAGTGCTAAAGAGACAAATTATTTGCGCTCCTATAGTCCGTCTGTTACTTGCAATAGATAATCCAACAGACGAAGTGCTGAAAAGACAATTCATTTACGATCCTACAGTCCGTTGTTACTTATAACAGATAATACAACAGACGAAGAGCTGAAAAGACAATTAATTTGCGATCCTACAGTTCATTCGTTACTTACAATAGATAATCCAACAGACAAAGTGCTAGAAAGATAATTCTTCTGCACTTCTATAATTTGTCTGTTACTTACAATAGACAATACAACAGACAAAGTGATGGAACGATGATTCGTCTATACCTCCATGATTCATTTGCTACTTACCATGGACAAACTTGAAGGGACTTTGTCTAATGAACAGCTGGACAGACACTTTTTTTTGTCATAAGTGAAGACAAGCAACGAACAAACTGAATCATTGGTCTTCATCTAGCATTAACGACGCCCTTTCCATATTGATGAAAGAATTAGTCATTACAGCAATTCTTCGACCGATACTTATTAAGAATCCAAAAATCATCTTCTCCAAGGTCAGTATTGTAGGCATTTCAGTAGATGAAGATTAAGAAGAAGTCAGAGAATTCAAATGTGCTAATCAGAATGGTCTTCTGTCATTAATGGAGTTCACCTACCACCAATGGCTGGAATTCAAAGCAATTATAAATACAACATCATTCGATCAAGGAGTTGAGACCATTTACCGAACTGAGCCAAAACCTTTTGCTATCTTTCAAGAGTTGTGAGCCTTGCATTCAAACCTTCCTCAACTTTCCTTGAAGGCTCCTAACCATCTTTCAGGAAGATCATTTACTTTTGCATTTAATTTTCAGAAACCTTTCCCTATGCTTATTGAGAAGTATTTGTACTTTAACTTTTGATATTCATTATAAGTCCCTTGAGCTAGTGGTTGAGACTAAACTTAAGAAGAGTCGTGATTGTCTGAGTGCTGATAAGAGCTATTCATTTATGCCCCTTAGAACTGGAATTTAGAAGAGTGCTGGGAGCATTATGATTATGCCCCCTAGAGCTGAAATCTAGAAAAGTGTTTGGAGCACTATTTTGATGCCCCCTAGAGCTGGAATCTTAAAGAGTGTTGGGAACACTATTGTATTTCTACTATTAAAGATAGTGAAACCTAAGACACTAAGAGGACAATGTTCTTGGTATTAAACATACTATCTAACTTGATTTTGATGAATGTTCTTAACCAAGTATATTTTGATGATAAGCAAAGACATGAGTAAAACATTAAGGTACTAACAATTTATTCTCAAGTATGTTGTAGAAATATTAACTCATACTCAACTTGAGAATAATCTTCATGATAATAAAAAGAAGAAACAAAGTAAATGCTTTTTAAAAATAAGTATATAAATTTCATATATACTTAAAACACGAAAATAAAAATTTTGAAGTCTTGAAGACATGCTTCGGAGCATACAGAAATATCTTTGAAGTCACCACAATATACTTCAGAGTAAATTGGAATGCTTCGGAGTCATCTTAATGTGCTTCGGAGTAAACAGATAATGCAGCGAACCTCGGAGTAAACAAACAATGCTTTAGAGTTGTCATGATATGGTTCAAGAGATCACCAAAACAAGCATCGAAGTCTTCATAGCATACTTCGAAGCTAATTGAAAAGCTTCAGAGTTTTTACAGCATGCTTTGGAGTCATCACAAGCATACTTTGGAGTCAGCAGGAAAGCTTCGGATTCGTCATAGCAAACTTTGAAATCGTTAGAATATGCTTCGGAGTCATCATTAAAGCTTCAAAGTTATCATAGTAAACTTTGGAATCAACAAGAGACATTTTGAAGTTTATCAGGCAAGTTTCGAAGTTACGAATATGTACTTCAAAGTTAATCAGTCATATTTTGGAGTAATTCAAACATGCTTTGAAATTTATTAGACCTACTTCGGAGTCCTCAAAACCTTACTTTGGAGTTAGCAAGCAAGCTTCGGAGTCATCGAACAATACTTTGGAATTCACCTTTTTGAAGCATTAAAAGTTCAGAAAATCTAAACTCCTCTTTACGAAGGACTATCGTAATTAAAAAAGGCTTACTGTCATTTTAGAAAATTTGAAGTAAACTAATCAAAGCATCTGAAATCATTCAAGATATCCTTTATTCACTCGTCTCTTTGGAGTAACTGAAGAAGTAACTTTGGAGCACCTGATAAAAATGTGAATGTTAAGAAACATTAGCAACAAAGTTGCAAACCAATATCAGATTGCTGTAAAGTCAGACACTAGACAAATTGTAAGGTGAAGAAAATATTTTCAAATATTTGAAATTCTACTTATGACAACAATAGAAAAATCTCTCTCAGCATATAAAAGAGGGATTTAGAAGCAAAAGAAAACACTATTGATCATATTAAATATATGAGAAAAAAATAAGAAGAAAAAGCTATTGAGGATTCAAACTCTTCCTTCAAAGTTCAACTCCAACAGCTACAACTTTGTCAGAGCTCTCAAAGTCTGAATTGCCTCTTAATTAAAGAGTTTGAGTCTTTTACTTTTATTACTTATTCATTTACTTAAAGTTCAAAATTTTATGTATAAGTCTGCCTAAGTAAGAGACATTAATCTGTACACCTTGTTTTAGTATTTGGTAACACAAGCAGAGTGCTTGGTATTTATGTATTGAAATAAGCAATCAGGAAACTTGCTAATAAGTACAAGTTTGTTGGTGAGCTTTGAAAACCAACAAGTTGTAAAAGTTTCTAGTTAGCTTAGAAAACCTGTAAGCTGGTTGGTGAGTTTGTTAGAAAACCAACGTGTATTTGATTAGGTTGATCAGGGTATTAGTGGAACCTAAGATTAGTAGAGTAGATTGGCTCAAAGAAGTGGTGTAGGAACCCAAGAAGGGCCGAACCACTATGAAAATCTTGCGTTGTGTGTTGTATAGTTTATTTTATTTATTCATTCAATACTTAGATCATTTAATTTAGTTAAAATTTTTAAAAGCTCAATTCACCATCACCCCCCCCCCTTGAGCTATAATTGAACAAGGGACCAACAAGCGATATCAGAGCAGACTTCGCTAGTTAAATTTTGATTACCAGTATATTAACTTGTGAAGATTCAAATGGCTAATATGTTCCGTGATACATCTACTGAAGGATAATCTACTTCTAGACCCCCTTTATTTGATGAAAACAATTATGAGTATTGAAAAATGAGAATGCAAAATTTCTTGACTACCATGGATTACCAGTAGTGGCTTGTAGTGAAAAATGGAAAGAATGTTATTAACACTGAAGACAAATACACTCTAGAAGATATACAAGTAGTAGAACGTGATGCTAAGGCAAAGAACTGTCTCTATTGTGCATTAACTTCTTCTGAGTTTGAAAAGATTTTTGCATATAATTCAGCTAAGGAAATCTGGGATAAACTTAAGGTAGCACATGAAGGTACAAAGCAGGTAAAAGAAACTAAAATAAATCTTTTATTTTTGGAATATGAAGCCTTCTCTATGAAGGAATCAAAAAAAATTTCTGAAATGCTTTGAACATTTCAGAAAATCACTAATAGCATAAAGAACTTAGGAGAAAAACACGAAGAGACCAAGCTAGTAAAAAAAATCTTGAGATCTCTGCCTAAACACTGGGTGCCCAAAGTAATTATCATACAAGAAGTAAAAGATCTAACAAAGGTGACAGTAGAAGAACTTATGGGATCACTCATGACCCATGAGGTCCTGATGAAACAAAAAGCTCCAAATGAAGTCAAAGGCAATAAAACAATAGCTTTACAAGTAGAACCAGAAAATGAAAAATTATTAAAAGAAGCCTCAACCAGTAAAAATGATGAGGATATGTCAATGATAATAAGAAGATTCAGAAACATGCTCAAGAAGAAAAGATTTGGAAACAATTCCAAGAACTTCAAAAGCAAGGATAAGAAAAAGGAAGTTCTAATCTATTACAATTGCAGCAAGCCTGGGCATATGAAGTTTGACTACCCAGAACTAGATAAAAAGCAAGGGGACATGAATAAAAGGTATAACTCTTACTTTGATAAAAAGAATAATTCTAATAGCTGGAAATTTGGAAAGAAAAAGAAAGCTATGGCTGCATGGGAAATGCTAAAAAACATGATGCAAGAAAGCTAGAGTGAAGAAGAAGAAGAAAATGAATATCAATTCAGCTCACTCTACTCTAAAGAAAAGGATCAAGAAGAGCATCATACAGGAATAAGCTTTATGGCCATCCACAATGATGAGGTAAACTTGAAACCTGAAATCTCTGATATTAAAGAATTATTAGAAGAACTATATTCAGATTCTAAAACATTAAAAGCTAAACACAAGGAAACTAAAAGAGAACTTGAAAGAATAATTAATGAATGCTCCAAATTAAAATAGGAGAATACATTGCTCAAAACTGATCAAAATATAAATATAGAACTTGAGCAAATTAAACAAAAAATTATGCTTTTAGAAGAACCTTAACCACTAGCTTATTTAAACTTAAAAGAAAGAAATATATAGGAAACCAAAGAAAAAAAATCACAAAAGAAAACTAGAACCCAAATAGAATATGATTTGGATTCTTAAAACAGTTGCTAAAGTTGTAAATGCAACTATATATCCAGAAAATAGATTAGTAGCATCTAAAAAATAATGGGTGTCAAAATATTTTTCTACTAACCCACATGGACTCATTCCTAAGCTTAATTTCATTACTACAGGTATGTTTGAGAGCCACACAGAATTGTAAGTGGTACATTGATAGTGGTTGCTCAAAACACATGACAAGAGAAAGGGAGCTGTTTACAGAACTTAAAGCTAAAAAAAGAGGAACAGTTACCTTTGGGGATAATAGAAAAGGTAAGTGGTTGGAATTGGTAAAATTGGCCAACCTCCCTCTATTACAATTTCAAATGTTTTACTAGTAGAAGGATTAAAATACAACCTTTTAAGTATAAGTAAATTTTGTGATAATGGTTACAAATTTGTGTTTGAATCTCATACTTGTTCAATATTAGATAGTTCAAATTCAGTTGTAGTACTTGGAAAAAGACATGGAAATGTATATTTGGTGGATTTATATTCTAAGTCAAATGTCTTATTGTAAATGATAATGAGCTTATGTTGTGGCATAGAGGGCTAGGACATGTCAACAAAAATCTAATTGAAAGATTATATAATAAAGACCTAGTTGTTAGCTTACTTAAACTCAATTTTGATAATAAATTGTGTGATGCTTGCATAAAAGGCAAGCAAGTAAAAGAATCATTCAAATCAAACAAAGAAGTATACACAACCAAACCCCTTTAGTTGCTACATATGGATTTAGTTGGACTAACAAGAATAAGAAGCCTTGGAGGAAACAATACGCATACGTCATTGTAAATGACTTTAATAGATTTACCTAGGTAAATGTTTCTAACATCCAAATATGAAGCTTTTTCATTTTCTGAGGTATTTTCTAAACATATATAGAATAAATAAAGCTCTCATATAGTTTCCATAAGGAGTGATCATAGTGGAGAGTTTGAAAGTCATAGATTCACTGATTTCTGTGAAAATAATGAAATTCTTCAAACTTTCTCTGCGCCGAAAACACCCCAACAAAATGGTGTAGCTAAAAGGAAAAATAGATTTTTACAAGAGATGGCAAGGACAATGTTGAGCGAATATAGCCACCCACAGTATTTTTGGGCTGAAGCAATGAACACAGCGTGTTATATTATTAACGGAATTTTTGCTAGATCCATACTCAACAAAACTCCATTTGAATTATACTATTGCAAGAAGCCAAATATTTCATATTTTCATACTTTTGGTCATAAGTGCTTTGTTCTTAATAATGATAAAGGAAACCATGGTAAATTTGAAAACAAATCTGATGAAGGCATTTTTCTTGGTTATTCCATTGTTAGTAAAGCATTTAGAGTCTACAATCTAAAAAATAAGACTGTAGAGGAATCTATTTTAGTAAAGTTTGATGAAAGTACTAATTCCACTAGAAGGATAAGCGATTTTGATGATGAGATAGGTGAACTAATAACTTCAGTTGAGAAAATAAAAATACAAGACAAAGAAGGAGAATCTTTCCAATCAGAAATACAAATGGATGAAGAAGAAACAGATGATAGACCATCCATCAGTAAGGTAAACAATGAAGGTAACAATATTTTTTTTAAAGATTGGAGATTCACGCATGATCACCCTGAAAGTTAGATAATTGGTAATGTATATGACAAAATCAGAACCAGATCTTGTTATTGCCAAATATGTGGAAATTTTCCTTTTATTTCTCAATTAGAACCAATTTGCATAGAACAAGCTTTAGAAGATAAAAATTGGATTTTGGCTATGCAAGAAGAATTAGACTAATTCAAAAGAAATAATGTATGGACTATTTTTCCAAGACCAAATCATCAATATATTATAAGAACTAAATGGGTCTTTAGGAACAAATTAGATGAATTTGGAATTATAGTAAGAAATAAAGCAAGATTAGTAGCAAAAGAGTGCTGTTAGAATGAAGGTATTGATTTTGAAGAATCATATACTCCTGTTGCAAGAATAGAAGCCATTAGAATGCTTCTTGCATTTGCATCCTTTATGAGTTTCAAGTTATATTAGATGGATGTAAAAAGTGTATTCTTAAATAAATTTATTAATGAAGAGCTCTATATAAAATAACCACCTGGGTTTGAAGATCTTCATAACCCAGATCATATACTCAAACTTAAGAAAACCATCTATGGTTTAAAATAGGCTCCTAGAGCCTAGTATGAAAGGTTAAGCAGATTTCTTATTGAGAAAGGTTTTTCAAAAGGTAAAGTTGATACTACTCTCTTCATTAAGCATGTAACAAAAGATATTCTTATAGTTCAAGTATATGTTGATGATATAATATTTGGTGCAATTAATGAAAATCTTTGCAAAGAATTTTCCAACACAATGGAAGGAGAATTTGAAATGAGCTTGATGGGTGAACTCAACTTTTTCTTAGTACTACAAATTAAGCAAATGAAAGAAGAAATCTTCATTCACCAAGCCAAATACACAAAAGAAATGCTAAAAAAATTCAACATTGAAGATGGAAAAAGGTATGAAATGCTAATGAGTATATTAATTAAATTGGACAAAGATGAAAAAGGTAAGTCTATTTGCCCAAGCTTTATAGAAGCATAATAGGATCTCTGCTATATTTAACTTCTAGTAGACCTGACATAATGTTTAGTGTATGCATGTGTGCTAGATTTCAATCAGAACTAAAAGAGTCACATCTTATTGCTGTAAAAAGAATATTTAGATATCTTTTAGATATGCCTAATCTTGGATTATGGTATCTAGAAGGTTTAGATTTTAATTTAATAGGTTACTCAGATGCAAAATTTGTTGGATATAAATTAGATACAAAGAGTACCTTAGGATTTTGTCAATTTCTAGGAAGCATGATTATATCATCGTTCTTTAAGAAATAAATATCAGTTGAATTATCAACTACTGAGGCTGAATACGTAGCAGTAGGCAGTTGTTGTGCACAGATCCTATGGATGAAAAAGTAATTAAGAGATTTTGGCCTTAATTTTGTTGATATACCTATCAGATGTTACAACACTAGTGCTATAAATTTGACCAAGAATATCTCTCATGAAAGAAAAGATTGAGACTAATATGGACATGTTAGTTTAAAGGCTCAAAATCTCACTAGCTTTTGTCTACAAAATTTAGTCATTACCATTCTCAAGGAAAATAACTCGACTAATTAATTATAAATTGGAAGATTACTTATTTAATCATGTTATGAAAATTTTAAGCGTAATTTAATCTTGCTCATGACATCCACAACTCAAATCATAGGAAACCACCAAAATAAAGAGCAAAACTCTCTCTCAAAAAAATATGTTTTTTTAAAATAAAAATAAAAAATAAAAACACAACCTAAACCTAAATCCCTTCCTCGACACTTAAAACTCACATTGTTCCCACTATAGGATCAAATGCAAAGAAGATGAAAAACAACCATAATAGGAATGCAAAAATACGAAGAAAATAAGAACAAGAAACACAAACTACAATTAGGTTGCCTCTCATGCAACACTTTTGTTTATAATTGTTGACTTAAAATCAATGCTTCATCCTTCAATCAATATAAACTGGCTTCTCAAGATCTAATTCTTCCACATTCTCAACTCGTAGTCCTTCATAGAAAGGTTTAAGTCTATGACCACTGTGAAAGCTTTGGAAGTTGCCAAACTCAGAATTTTAACTACATTGTGAGGGAAAAATTAGTAGCAACAAAAGGTCCATTCCAACAAGAACGTAACTTACACAGACATAAATGAAGTGGTGAATAGTATAGAAGGACTTTCTGACTAACTTTAAACTCTTTCCTAGAGATCATCTTGTCATGAAAAGCCTTTGTCTTTTCCTTGTAAATCCTTGCACTCTCATAGGCATCATTATGAATTTCCTCTAACTCTTGTATCAAGTCTAACCCCTTTACTAAGCTCTATTTTGATAATGAATGAGATTAACAACTTAGTTTTAATAATAAACAAATAAATGAGTGAAGAATTAGGGTACTAACAAATTACTTTCCAAGTATTGCAGTATTAAATATCAAAACAGATTAAGGAAAGTAAACAAAGGTGTTAACTATAAAATCATTATAGTAACCCTTCAAAGAAATATATACAAAGGAATGCTCAAATAAAATGACATTCAAAAATCATTAAAAAGCAATTCAGAGTTTAATCAGAGGCTTGTTAAGAAAGCAAGAAGCTGAGAAGAAATCAAAGATCAAATCAGATTTTAATCCGAAGTTATGCAGAAGTGTTTCAGAAAAAAATCAGAAACAAAATACAGAATTCAGAAGCACTCAGAACTTACCAGACGTAACTCAGAACCGGGCTAGAAGCATATTAGAATTTTCTCAAAATCAAGACATAATATTTTTACATATCAGAAGATGGAAAGAAGTTTCATAAAACTTACAAAAGCACTTAAAATTATCAGATGTAACTTAGAACTACATTCGAAGCAAAGCAAAACTTCCTCAGAATAAAAAATGAAGCAATATCACACATCAGAAGAAAAACAAAAGAAGCACAGAGACAGGTCAGAAATGAAACATAAAAAGTATCCATATTTAGAAGTTCTTCTGAAGAACAATAGAAGCATTCCTAGAAGAGACTTTGGCTACATAGAAGCAACCCAGAATTATAATAAGCTATGCAGAATCAATCCAAAAGACACTTCAGATATTTAGAACCATGCCAGAAGAATTCTCAAATTACTAAAAGCAATGCAGAAGCACCATCACATTGCATAGAAGTAATGGAGAACCATGTTACACAACACAGAAGTAGTACAGAAATTATGATGCACTGCACAAAATCAAAACAGAAGTATTATAAGAGGAATGTTCAAGAAAGGATGAATCAATGAAGTTGTATAGAAGCAAAGCCTAAACTTCATAGGCAAATTAGAGGAAACTCAAAAGTTTTTAGAAGCCTAAATTATGATTGTTGAAGGATAAGACAACTCAAAAGTTTTTAGAAGCCTAAATTATGATTGTTGAAGGATAAGACAATGGACAAAAATTCTAAAGAGAATACTACCAAAAATATACTTACCACAAAAATTCTGAAGAACCACTTTAGAAGTTCTTTTAAGTTATAAATCGAAGCACAAAAGTTCTGAGGATACTAGTTAGAATTTCTAAATCTTGATAATTTGCAAAAGTCATTACCAACTTTACCTAATTAATTTGAAAATGGTGCCAAAGGTTGCAACGACTAAAAATTTTCAAATCCTATATAAAGAAGATTAAGACAAGATTTAACACAATAGAGATTAGACTGAAAATCATCTTTGATTCAAGAAAGAGCATTTACACCTTTCCATCATTTAACTCCATCTGCTATGACATTATCAAAGTATTCGGAGTCATCGAAATCAGATTTGAATCAACTTTAAAAGGATTTTGAATTTGATCCCATTACTTAATTTGTTCTTTCAATTGAGCTTTAAATTTTGGTACATGTTTGCCTAAGTAAGAGGCATTAGTTTTGTATGCTCCATTTGAAAAATAAAGAGTTAGTTGGTAAGCTTTGTGAAACCAATAGTTTGTAAAAGTTTCTGGTTAGCTTTGAAAAATCAGTAAGTTAGTTGGTAAGCTTGGAAAACAATGTGTATAAGTTAGTTGGTAAGCTTGAAAACCAACGTGTAAAAGTTTTTTGTGAACTTAGAAATCCAGTACATTATTGGTGAACTTGTAAAACCAATAAATCTTATAGTGGAACCTGAGTTCAGTAAAGAAGACTGACTTAGAGAAGTAGAGCAGGAACCTAGGAAGGACCGAACAACTATAAAAATTCTGTGTGTATGTGTTGCAAGTTATTCTGTATTTTATTTTAAGCACAACTATCAAGTTATTAGCCAAAATTTTTTAAAGCTCAATTCACTTGTCCCCCTCCCCCTCTTGAGCTACCATCTAGTTAGGGACCAACAAGTGGTATCAAAGCAGGCTTCACTAGTTAATTTTCCAAATACCAGTATATTAACTTATGAAGAAATTCAAATGGCCAATATGTTCCACAACACATTTGCTAAAGGGCAATCCACTTCTAGAGCTCCACATTTTAATGGAACCAATTATGGGTATTGGAAGATGAGAATACAAAATTTTTTTGACCAACACAGATTACCATTTGTGGCTTATAGTTAACAATGGAAAGAATGTTATAATCACAGAAGATAAATATACACCAAAAGATATTCAAATAGTAGAATATGATGCTAAAGCAAAGAATTGTCTCTATTCTGCATTATCTTCATCTGAATTTGAAAAGATTTTTTCCTGTAATTTAGCCAAGAAAATTTGGGATAAACTTTAGGTAGCATATGAAGGTATAAGTCAAGTAAAAGAAACTAAGATCAATATTCTAGTGTAGGAATATGAGGCCTTTTCCATGAAAGATTCAGAAACCATCTCTGAAATGTTTAGAAGGTTTCAAAAAATTACCAATAGACTAAAAAGCTTAGGAGAGAAATACAAAGAACCCAAGTTAGTTAAGAAAATATTGAGATCTCTACCAAGATTTTGGATGCCTAAAGTAACTGGTATTCAAGAGGCTGCACGGAAAATACTGGAAAATATGATGTAAGAAAGTTTGAGTGAAATAGAAGAAGAAAATGAAGCTCAATTCAGTTCACTCAACTCCAAAGAAAGAAATTAGGAGGAGCATCATACATGAATAAGCTTCATGGTCATTCATGAAGATGAGGTAAATTCAAAAACTAAAACTTTCAATTTAGAAGAATTATTAGATGAGTTATATTCATATTTTAAAACTTTAAAAGCAAAACACTAAAAAAACAAAAAGAGAATTAGAAAGAATAATCTATGAATGTTCTAAATTAAAACAAAAAAAATACTCAGTTCAAAACTAACCTTACCATAGAACTTGAGCAAACAAAAGTAGAAAATCATACTCTTAGAAAAATAATAACTTCTACATTATTTAAACTAAAGACAAAGAAAAAAAGTAGTGAAAACTAAAGAAAGAAAAGTAGTAATCATGGAATAAGATTAAAACCCAAACAAAATCAGATTTGGGTACCAAAAACTGTTGTAAACACAATAAATACATCAATATCAATAGATAATAATTTAATAACATCTAAAAAGCATTGGGTACCAAAATATTCTGCTACTAACCCACCTGGACCCATTCCTAAATGGGTGCCAAAAATTATAGCTTGATTTTATTATTATAGGTGTGCTTGAGAATTAAAAGGAGTAGCAAATGGTATATTGATAGTGGTTGCTCAAGACACATAATAGGAGAGAAGGAGCTGTACACAGAATTAAAAGCAAAAAATAGAGGAATAATTACCTTTAAAGATAATGGAAAGATAAAGTGGTTGAAATTGGTAAGATAAGCCAACCTCCCTCTATTACTATTTCAAATATTTTACTAGTAGAAGGATTAAAGTACAATCTGTTAAGTGTTAGTCAATTTTATGATAATAGATATAAGGTTGTGTTTGAACCAGATATATGTTTTGTAATAGATAATTCAAATTTAGTTATAGTACTTTATAAAAGATGTGAAAATGTATATTTAGCATATTCAAGTGATATCCAAGTCAATTGTCTTGTTGCAAATAATGAAAAATCTTTGCTGTGGCATAGTAGATTGGGATATGCCAACAAGTTCATGATTGAAAAACTATATAACAAAGATCATGTTATTGGCTTACCTAAACTAAAATTTGAACAAAATGAATTATGTGATGCTTGCTTAAAAGCAAAACAAGTTATAGATTCATTTAAATCACAACTAAACCACTTCAATTGCTACACATGGATCTTGTTGGAACAACAAGAACTAGAAGTCTTAGAGGGAAACATTATGTCATTGTAGATGACTATTCTAGATTCACCTAGATAATATTTCTCGCTTCCAAAGATGAGACTTTTTCATTCTTTGAAACATTTACCAAATGTGTACAGAATGAACGAGATTCTTATATAGTAGTTATAAGAAGTGATCATAGTGGAGAATTTGAAAACTAGAAATTCATTGCATTGTGTGAAAGTAATGGAATTTTGCACACATTCTCTGCACCAAGAACACCTTAGCAAAATGATGTAGTTGAAAGGAAAAACAAATCTCTGCAAGAGATGGCAAAGACAATGTTAAGTCAATGACTTACCTCAATACTTTTGGGCTGAAGCAATGAGTACTTCATACTACGTTATTAATAGAATTTTTGGTAGATTTATACTCAACAAAACTCTATATGAATTATATTATGACAAAAAATCAAACATCTATCATTTCCACACTTTTGGTTGCAAACATTTTATTCTTAACAATGGGAAAGAAAACCGTGACAAATTTGATAGCAAATCTGATGAAGGCATTTTCCTCGTTATTCAATTGTTAGCAAAACATTTAGAGTCTATAATTTGAAAAATAAAATTATAGAGGAATTCATTCATGTAAAATTTGGTGTAAGTACTAAATCCTCTAGAAAGATAAGCGATTTTGATGATGAGACAGGAGAACTCACAACATCATGTGGAGAAAATAAAGTACAAGATGAAGACAAAGATTCTTTACAATAAAAAACACACAAAGATGAAGAAGAAACAAATGATGGACCATCTATCAATGATGTAAATAATGATGGTAATAATTCCCTTCCAAAACATTGGAGATCCATGCATGATTGTCCTAAAAACTAAGTAATTTGTGATATTTATGATAAAGTGAGAACTAAATCTTCATATAATCAAATATGTGGTAATTTTGCTTTCATTTCTCAACTAAAACTAACTTGTATAGATCAAACTTTAGAAGATGAAAATTGGATTATAGCTATGTAAGAAGAATTAGATCAATTCAAACATAACAATGTGTGGACACTTGTTTCAGGGCCCAACCATCAATCTGTTATAAGAACCAAATGGGCTTTTAGGAACAAATTAGATAAATCTGGTATAGTGATAAGAAATAAAGCAAGATTAGTTACAAAAAGATACTATCAAGAGGAAGGAATAGACTTTGAAGAATCACATGCTTCTGTTGCTAGAATAAAAGCCATTAGAGTGTTACTAGCATTTGCATCTTTCATAAATTTCAAGCTTTATCAAATGGATGTTAAAAGTGCATTTCTAAATGGTTTCATTAATGAAGAAGTTTATGTAGAATAACTTTCTAGGTTTGAAGATTCTTATGATTCAAACCATGTTTTCAAACTCTAGAAAGCTCTCTACGGATTAAAACAAGCTCCTAGAGCATAGTATGAGAGATTAAGTAAATTCTTAATAGAAAAAGGATTTACAAGTGGTAAAGTAGATACCACACTTTTTATTAAGCATGTCAAAAGCAATATACTAATTATTCAAATTTATGTGGATTATATTATATTTGGTGCAACTAATGATAAATTATGTCGAGACTTCTCTAAAGTAATGCATAGAGAATTTGAGATGAGTTTAATGGGGGAGATGAACTTCTTTTTGGGACTTCAAGTAAAACAGATGAAAGGAGGAATCTTTATCCATCAAGCAAACTATGCCAAAGAATTACTCAAAAAATTTGATTTAGAAGAAGGAAAGCCATTAGCTACACCAATAAGCACATCCATTAAAATGGATAAGGATGAAAAAGGTAAATCTATACGTTAGAAACTCTATAGAAGCATGATAGGATCTCGTTTATATTTAACTCTAAGTAAAGTAGATATTATGTTTAGTGTCTACATGTGTACACGATTCCAATCAGATCCTAAAAAATCACATCTAATTGCTGTTAAAAGAATATTTAGAGACCGTTTAGATACTTTAAATCTCAGACTATAGTATCCAAAAGGTTCAAACTTTGAATTAGTTAGGTACTCTGACTTAGATTTTGCAGGATACAAAGTAGATAGAAAAGTACCTTTGGAATATGCCAATTTCTTAGAAGCATGATCATATCATGGTTCTCCAAGAAACAAATATCTGTGGCTTTATCAACTGCTAAAGCTGAGTATGTAGCTGTAGGTAGTTGTTGTGCACAAATTCTGTAGATGAAACAACAATTGAATGATTATGGGTTGAAATATGTTGATGCTCCTATTACATGTGACAATACTAAGCAATAAACCTCAAAAAGAATCTAGTATTATATTCCAGAACTAAACACATAGAAGTCAAACATCACTTCATTAGAAACCATGTACAAAATCATGACATTTGCTTAGAATATGTACCAACTGAAAATCAGTTAGCAAACGTTTTTACAAAACCTCTTCCAGAGGACAAATTCTATAAAATTAGGAGAGAATTTGGTGTACTAGATCCATGTGCATGAAATACATGTTTAATCCTAATGATTAAATGCCTAAAAACATTCATGAATTTTAATTAAATTGCTTTAGAAGTATGTCAAAAATTCTGAAATTACTTTTAAAATGCTTTAGAAATAACTCACAAACTCTATTAAATTACTTAAAATGATTCAGAAGTAACTCAAAAAATCTGTTAAAACACTCAGAGTTCTTCAAAAATCACACAGAAGTTCTGACATAATCTTAGAATTACTTTCACTCCTCACAGAAGTTCTATGACACTTCCTTAGAACTTTTAAATTATGGGTTTGATAGTTCCAAAACTTCTGCATTTCAAATTAACTTCTAAATAAATGCCTCAGAACTTCTAAGGTCATTAACATAGAAGTTCTATTTAATTTCTATGCCACACTGAACTTCTAATATAATACATTAGAAGTTTCATCCCTACAAAAGCCATAAACCTAGAAGCTCTGCACTCCCATTTCGAAACTCTGAGCTCCTTCTTCAAAAAGGCAATTCAAAATTTCCATCACCTACATTTTCCCTCCATCAAACTACTCCCATTTCAATTCATTCTAGAGATTTTCCATCCCCAGAATCTCTAAAAACTCTCTTATTCATAACCCTAAGCTAAAAATTCCATTTACTACTGTAAATGGTGAGGATAGCAAGCAAACTGAAATGCCATCTTTAGATTCAAAGATAAGGAGAAGAGAGAGTTTAGAAGAAGAAACTTCAAGGAAAAGAAGAAGAATAGAAGATTACATTCTTAAGGTAATCTTTAATAGCAACTCTTTTGCTCACAGTATTTCGAAGGAAGAAAAATTGTGAAAGGAAGAGTCTTTAACTTTGAAGCATTTGGAGAAAATGGCCTAAATCTAGAGGTGACAAACTGGATTAAATTTCAAGGCTAGGAAAGTTTTATGAGCTATAAGGACAAATATTATACTAGAATGGTTCAAGCCCTAGCCACCAACTTCAACTACAATACCAAGAAATCACAGATTGGAAGGACTAAATTAGATCTATCTCCAGAGAATATAAGAAGTAAATTCAATAATCCTGAGATAGAATAACAAGAAATAGTTGTCCATCTAACAGAACAATACTATTTTCAGATTTGGCTGGAGTAAAATTTAAAGAGAATGTGACTTATCTACATGTCAGCCATCTGAATTTAGATCTCAAGCTTGCTGATATATTGATTTTCCACAACATATATCCTAACACAGGAGGTATAAATTACATCTTTGAAAAGGAAGCCAAGATCTTGTGGGCAATGAAACACAGAAAGAGAATAGATCTGGCTCAAATAATTACTGATTAACTATATTTGTTGAAGACATTTACCAAGTACTATATCCCTTATGGGATAATTATGAGCAAATTTCTAAGAACAACTAACATTGATCTCTCCAAAGAAGATGGAGAAGAATTCATGGTAAGAGAAGAAATAAATAGAGATACTTTGAAGAGAGTTGACTTCAAGTTAACTCCACAAGGCTAGATTTCCCAGAAACCAAGAAAAGAAGAAAAAGTGAGGAGAACAGAAATTGGAGAAAGAAGAGATAGGAAAGACACTGTGGAAGAAGCCAAAAGATAAGAATCCACAAAAAGATAAGAAGCCACAAAAAGAAATGAGGGACAAACAAAAATAAAGGATAGAGAAGAAAGTATAGTAACAGTAACCTCAAGACCTACCCAAACTCAACCACAATCCTCCATTCCTCAATGTCAACAACACACCTATTCAGCTTTACAAAACCTTGATTCTATTCTTTCAGCTCATCTATTACCTATCCTCATAAGAATAACCAAGCTTGAAATACAAAATTCATCTCTTAACCAAAAGATGGATTCAATTTGGGAATCACTAGCTCACAAGCTAGATGCATTGAGTACTCAAATTGAAGCTATCAAAACCTAACCTCAAACCCAACATTCACCATCCTATCCACTTTCTCCACAACATCAATACAAATCACCTTCACCTATCCATTTTCCTACACATTCATCATCTTCAATTTCACATACACTCACTCCAGCTCCATAAATTGTCCAGCCTCAGGC